>CM039682.1:22256411-22569163 GCA_022537955.1 Schmidtea mediterranea
ATCATTTCATTTGCTGATTTTATTTTTTCTCAATTTTGTTAATAAATTCTTTGATTATTTGGTTTCGAAGTAGTTAATCGTTGGCAATTTTTATCTATGGCTGATTTCTATTAGCGAATACTATAGATGGTTTGTTCGGATAATTCTTGGGCACCATTTTATTTCGATCCATGCTCAATTCCATGATCAACGAGTCAAAGGTCCTCTTTTTCACTTCATGCATTCGTTGGATTTATTTATAATCTCACCGTAAAACATTAAAATCTATTGTCGGCATAAAGGGAACACGAGCATCATAAGAACTGCGTCGGATCCAACATTAACAGAGTGGCAATCACCCAATAATGTGTGTCAATTAAAATCGAACCCTAAAAATAGCAGCGGAATTAATAACTAGCTGTGCAGAACTTAACCAAGAGAAATAATTACCACTGATTTCGTTTTGACCTTGGTGACGAGATGACCCGCGCTCCCCCGATGAATGCTGAGATGAAGCTTCCAGATATATGTCATACCCAAAGATTCCAATCTGCAACCCCGATTATAACTAGTGATTCCTTAACGATAAATTTCGAATAACCACGCATAATAAAATATTTCACCTACTTGAAAGTTCATGATCATACGAGATTCATATATCATGACCATTAGTAATTGGAACGGACCGGATAAACAAATTCCATCCGCCTCAAATTTAACATACTAGAAATGAATGGCGCGTACGAAATTAAAACCAAACTTTGTCACATCCGGCAATTCACCATGATCAACGAAACCGAATTTGACATCCAGTTCCTCGTCGCTGAAAGAATTGCCATCACCGCCGCATAATTGAATCAACCTCGTTTCCCGTTCGCAATTTGACAACCCACGAATCCCGTAACGATTTCGACGAAGAAGCTTAAAGCCCCAATGTAATAATCGCCTTTTACGAAAATTACGATAAATAGTTCATTGTTTATTTTTTTTGTTTGCATTTAAAAATACCTTTTAAGTTGCATGTGATAGAATTATCCATTTATTAAATTAACGCGGGATAACATTATAAAATTTTTATGCTGTTAAAGGACCCACCCATCAAAGGACAGACGCAGTCATAAATGTAATACCATATTATTTTTACCGAGCCGCAAAACTCTTTTGGCTTAACGCACGACACAAGATTTCAGCATTACTAACTACCGTTACTCACAAAGTACTCAAACAACCTAATACAGTTAAATTCAAGCTAGCGAGTTCTCTCGTTACAGGGATGAGAGCGATTTCATTGGGGCGAACTATTTAAATATATGGAGAAAGATGGAGTAACATATATTTTAATTCAGGACACCACTAGAACCATGATGATATGCCCGCCCACACTGTAGTAACATGGAGGCAAGCCTGGAGTCGGTATATACAGGGCGATATCCGAGGTGCCTACAGAAACCAAACGGAGGAATTATCGCCGGGAAGTTCATTTGAAAGCTCGATTTCTGGAAGACGGCGGACGAACCCAATCCGTCCACGAGATATTTTAATGCAGGCCCAAAGCTCTGGAGGCCTTCTACGCATCAGGCGACAAATCGAGGCTGAATGTGGCATGGCCACAACCTACCTGGCCAATTCAAAGATGACATAGCGGCGGACGGACTGGCCGACAACTACCCGCTTTCTCAA
Organism: Schmidtea mediterranea; assembly: GCA_022537955.1. Classification (NCBI taxonomy): domain Eukaryota; kingdom Metazoa; phylum Platyhelminthes; order Tricladida; family Dugesiidae; genus Schmidtea; species Schmidtea mediterranea. The sequence goes on from CM039682.1 coordinate 22,258,071, forward strand.
GACCGATCAGAAACCTTAATGCGGAGCCGGTGCTCGTGATCTCGGATAACGCTTCCGAAGAGGGATCAAACGATTCTTCGCGGAGGAGTAAACTTATTTGATTTAGACATTTATTATTGTTTATAGTGACATTGTTGATCGATTCAAAAACAAAGTTTCCTGTCTCATCTTTTTCTATCATTATCATAATTTTCATTTTATAAATTGTTTAAGTAAAACTCTCATATTTGTATTAGTCGTCATCCAATTCACTCGTGCTATTTTAGAAAATGAATCCCGTAAAAGTTATTACAAAACGAATTCACCCCGAGACGACAGACAAACAGGATCTCACGATCAACTCATACGTATGGTCCGGGAAACTGCACAACTCAAGGCGACGTGGGTAAAACCCACGAGGGTTCAAGCCACTGTATCAAAAGTTAGCCGCGGCCCCAGAAGGGGTGGGCGAAGAACAGACAATTGGTGACAAGCCTGAAGACCAGATCAGGGGCTAGAGGTAGCGTTGTCCGCCAGTCAAGAGGGGGCAGGGACCTACCCTCTAGTTTTTCGCCCCGGCTCAAACTAGCTACCGAGAATGAACCCGACCCCATCCGCAATGCCAACCCCTGTCGAAACCCCCACTCCAACAATTCCCTCACATCCAGTCGACGACCTTTGAGTCGCAAGGAGCGAGCTAAGCGCCGAGCCGCCTCGACTCTCCAATCAAGCATTTCTTAGATAAATAGACTATTGATTACATATTATGTTTTCCGTACATCCTCATTACATTTACTACTGTAAGGTTTCTTAAATTAATACAAACAACATTTGAGGGATTAAATAAAACTACCAATTATTTTGTCTTTCTCAAACTCAACGCGATTAAACCAGCTGGATAGACGAAAGAAATTTAGACGCAAGGGGACCAAATAATTAAAAGCGAGCACAGGTCTTCTATCGACAGCTCGTGAACCCGAGGATTGTCCGAGCAACTATAGTATTAGCTAATGATACTCAATTTTTGCGGGCAGTTCCACCATTGACACATTACCACGTTTGCCTAGGCAACGGGTGCAGAGTGGCCAGTTAGATTTTTTGTATGGCGTTACGGGAGCCAACCATGGTAATAATTTAAAACAAGGACCGAAACCTGTAAATCCCACCATAAGCCATTTATTGCCATAGATTGCTAAGTATGTCTGAGGCCAGAACGTAAACGGCTTTGAGGAATGTTTAAATGGATCAGTAACACACATGCAGATATAAATAAACCTATTAAACACCAATTTGGTGGTTACATGGTTTTCAAATCTTGGCGTTATTCCTTTCTAGTTGCCCTCTAACGCCATACAAATGATTCTGATCGCCACTTGGCACCCGTTGCTAGCAACGTTGTAATGTGTTCAAGTGGTGGATTGTCCGCAAAAATGATAGTATATCTCGTAGTACTGTAATTGCCGGACAACCTCTGAGTTCACGAGCTGTACGATAGAAGACTGGCTCGCTTCTTTGATTCTTAGGTCCCATTTATTCTCCTTTCTCCTTCAAATGTTTAACCTATACTCTCATATCATCATTTTATGTCATATTCTCGTAGGCCTCTCCTTGTTGTCCATTGTCGAAGATTATTCTTTGGCCTGTACTCCCTTTGTTTGTTAAATCACCCACATGTATATCTTTCACCCTTATCCCTATTATCGATACTTACATGTTCCTATTATCATTACTAGCATTATCGTTGCTACTACTATATATATTACCTTTATTATTATTTTTATTTCTATAACTGCCATTATATTTATTGTTTTTACTACTATTATTATTACTACTATTATTTAATTCATAAATTATTCTCATTACTACAATACCATTATTATTATTACTATTACCATTATCATCTATTATCATTATCAATATATTGTTGAGGTTCTGTAATTAAAATTAAAAATTTAAACAAAATTTAGGATAATAATTCAAATGGAAAGTAAGCGAAGAAAAAAAGCAAATAAAAGCGGGATCGTGCACAGAATTAATAGTAAAGGAAAGTGCGATGGAAACAGTATTAGAAAATGCAAAAAAGCAATTACGAAAGGCGAGAGGGAATCGGAAATCGAGAAAAAATCAATAAATTGGAAAATCCATCGAATCGATGTAAAACGACCAGTTATAATTAGCCGACATGGTCAACAGATGACGGTGTAGGGATTTATCAGAAAAGGGTTAGAAAGGCGGTTGAAAAAAATTCAAATGTATGAAAACAGAAAACGTTAATTAACATTAATTATTGGCTACATGGAAAACCCGAGCTTAATGGAAACCCGAGCCAATGGAGAACCGAGATATGAAGGAACCCGAGGCGAGTAAACAAGAAGAAAGGCAAACAAGGAAGATTTGGGCCCATTAGCTTGACACAATGGATTAATGGGAAAAAGAGTAAGGAGAAGATAGCGCGCGTAGGAAGACCGGTAGGGCCAATTAATTATCTGGATTCGTTGGACCATTATGGATGACAGCGAAGCAACACGTAGGAAGAAAATGTCAAACGAAAGATGGCTTCGGCCAATAACCCATTTGTCATCTTGATTTCAGGAGAATAAGCAAAGGGAAATCAGAGGAAAAATTCGGCATTCTAGCCTCAGCTAGGGTTCGAAAGAATCAGACTGTAGGAAAAGTGATAACGAATTAGGGAAGTAGGGAAAGAAGAAATAGAATTAAGAATACGGAAGGCGAAAAGGATCAAACCAACAGAAAACGAGCGAAAAACAGAGTCAACAGAACAAAGGATCAAAGGTGAATATTGTTGTTTGCAAACATCACGCGAGCAGAGATCGGTATAAACTTTCTTGATTGGTTTCTTGTAGTCGTGGATAATAATTGTAACCTGTTGTTTCAATATGACGTTTGGGTCGTTCATTGTTTTTAACTATAAGACACCCAGGAGTCCAGATGAGAACCGCCTGAAATAATCCAAAACCCAACATATATTCTGGTGAGCCCGACGTGATTTGAAGTAGGGCGGAAAATTATTGAAGTTAGTTGAAAAAATTATTTGAAAAAAATATACCGCTGGATCGCAAGTCGGCGGAAAATTATTGAAGTTATGGAAAAATAATTATTGAAAAAAAATAGTACACGAGCGTGATCTCAGTCGGCGGGAACAATTATTGAAAGTTAGTGGAAAAATAATTTATTGAAAAAAAAAATAGTACCGACGTGATTGAAAAGTCGGAGGGAAATAGTTGGAAGCTAGTGGAAAAGGAATTATAAAAGACATTAGTACTGACGTTAGTGAAAAGGTCGCTTAGGGAAGTTTTGAAAATAGTGTTTAACGAGTTATAAAAGGCTATTATTGGGAGATTTAAAAGAAGTTGAAAGTAATTTTAAATTATTTCTAACGCTTGAAAAGTTTTAGTCAAGTGAACCGATACAACCCTCAGAAGTCAGAATAAAAGTCCAACATGGCAAATGAATAATGCTGTTATGCCTCTCAATAGAAGATGAGTGATTGCAATTCAGAAATTTACCCGTCAATCATATTGGGGGAGGACCCGTTGAATTTGCAGATCTTCATGGGGAGTTGATCTCATATATGTACGCCTCAGCATCGGATGAACAAGCCATTATTGGTTCAGAGATTCCCACTCTATTCTGAAGGGCTGCGGCAAGAGAAGCCTGCAGCAGAGCGACAAACGAAATTTTGCATGATTGGACAAAATTGAGGATGCAATGGCCTGAAACTGGTTGGTGGAAATGATATTCAAAACAATCATGCGGACAGAAATTTTATAAATCCAGTCCAAGCCGTCCAGATTTGAAATCGCGTTCAGTGAGTTTGCTTATCATCTACCACTTTAGCAGATAAAGGCCTTCGAAGTCAAACCCGTATCAAGTAGATATGGCCAAGCAGGTTAAAGAGCTGTTAGAAGATCAGTTTTATAACCGGAGTCCATTCCGAAATCAAAAGGCCCTTTGTTATGTGGATTTTTTTCCATTTCGATGAGCTCGTGAGAAAGCCATAGAAGATAGAGCTGAATGTTAAAAAGTGCAAAAGATCGATGCTTTTGGCAGTTATGTGGCAGAGACGTGACGGCTCAATTACGCCTGTGAGAGCACCATGGGAAATGAAAAAGAAAATATAAATTCAATCAGTAGTCCAATTTAAGACCAATACTAGATTTCAGACGGTTGTTAGTCAGCGATGAGTTGTACAATTCAAATGGAAAGAGTAAATAATCTCAATGCGAACATTGCAAAAAGTCTGGACACTACTTCAAATTCAATGTTGGTTCAAATATGGGAAAAAATCCCAGCCCTAACAAGAGACTTCACGAAAACATAAAGGATCAGCAGTGATGTCCGACAGTGCTATCGATGCCGAAAGAATAAGGGCATATAGCCAGAAACTGTTTTACCAGTCAAATCATCGTCAGCGTCACCTTCACCACAAAAGGGACAAAGTGATACAACATGGACGAGATTACAATGTCATTCGCTGCAGGGATACGGCCCCACATTGGCCGATCATGCCAAGGAATTCAGAGAGGATTCAGCAGACCTGATTTTAAAGAAATCAATCCAGATCCAGAAGATATTGCCAAACACCAGTAACATGCATATGCTCAGAGAGGGGAATTTCAAGACCAAAATGGAAAGGAATTTCGAGAAATGCGACAGAAGCCTGAACAAACTAGTGGCTAAATTCGAATCAGTATGAAGAAACTGAATCTCATATGATAATTGAACCGTGTCAGGAATGTGAGGGAAACCTTCGCCCCGAAAGTGCGAAAAGACTCGCATAGTGAGAATCCGACTGCACTGTTAGCCCGAGTTGAAAAATTGGCTTTTGAGAAATGGAACACTGACAACTCCCGTTGAAACGATTGATCGCAGACTCAGTGTGATTCACTAACCCAAAGCGAACCTAAAGAGAGCCATTAAATTTATGGCAAAGTTATTAAAGGAAACCAGAGATGATAGAATACTTTAAGCAATGCAAAAGTTTGGCAAGGCTTTGCGGTCAACAAGGGATTTTAGATGATATCTAAGGGAAACGACGGGACTGATTAATGTAAGTGCCAATTCCGTGTAAGGCCTCGGACAAATCAAAGACCTAAAGGATGCTGAATTTACCTGCGTCAATACAGTGGATGTTCAAATGCAACTAATTTGAAATCGATGTCTGGAGACGAGGTAGTACTTAGTAGATTGCTGGTCTGATACCGGCTGGAAATTAAGTTGTTAATGCTGTTATTATTCGAATTCAGACAGACAGATTGGGAAAGATTCTAGCAGATTTACAGGATAGCCCTTGTATGGCAGGAATAGAGATAAAATGTAGATGCGAGTATCGATTCATATGAGCATTCGAAATGGACGAGACATGACAAGACGGGTTGTTTGAATGCAATCGTCCCGATATACGAATAACCGAAACGAGGTTATTCAGGCAAAGTTAAAAAGAGGTAATTCGAAACTAGAAACATGATTATGAGGCGGCAGAGGATAGTGCGAAGTCTTTGATTAATACGCGTTAAATATTGCGGATCAAAGGATTGAATATTATTCAGGAACATTGGAGTGTAAAAGCAAAGAAATACGACAAAAAGCAGCGGAGACAGATATTAGGTAATGATGAATTATTCGTGTTGACGTTCAAAGGACGAGAATTGGATGATTGACGAATATTTTGTTAAAAACTACGGATGTAACCCAAATTGTATTATAATGTGTACGCACAAAACCAAGTAGTGAATGGAAGCAAGATGCATATAGTACCGTTTTGGCCTCTGTATGAGGACGTGGACAATGAATAATGTAGAGATTAAACTGAAGTTGTAGATGACCAGGAGAAAATTGATCAGAAATGAATGATTGCAGAGATTGAAGGCAATGGAAAATGAGGGATGAGATCAGAATACAGTTACAAGGGATGTTGAGGAAAGGAGCAGCACCGATAATAGCATACTACCGGATAGATGAGATTGAAAGTGAAGAGAACTTTGTTGAGACGAAACATGACAATGCGATATTGTGGATAAACCAGGAATGTGCGGAAATTGGAATCTTTTGAGTTTAGATGAATCAAGCGAAAGCTGGAGCGAATATTAAAGTTTAGTACGGAATTGTATTTGTTGATGAAACTGAAACAGAAGATGATATTCGGAGGGTGAGAAAAGAGTTGTAAATAAGATTGGCAACGGAATTAAAGAGGAGTACCGTCGATAATTAAGAATTAATTGAAGGAAAAGGAATTTTGTGAGGAAGCAGTAATGGACTTACACGAACTGGTTGATTCGACAGATGTAATATGACATTGCTAGCTATAATAATTTGGAGGATTGGGTACTTATGGTTATTGGAAAGTTGACAATTCAAATCATGAATAAAGAAAGCTTATGAAATGTACGAATAAATATTTGATGAAGTGGGATCGCAAACAATGGCGATGGAAGAGTTAATACAAAAGGCTGAGAGCCCAAAAACAGAGACAGTGAGGAAAAGGGAAACTTGCATTTCCATTGTGAATGCATTTCTATTATCTATGTTATTGGGAATAATAATCGACGAATGTCATAGGTGGCATATGACGGTGCCCGACAGCATCTGAAGAGTATACTCGTTTGGTAAACGTAGCAGATGTGTCGTGATGCATATCCAGTAAATTAAAGTGACAATCCAGTTTTAAAATATCATTGTATATCAAGAAATCGGGGTTTCGAAGATCAAAGGTGAGAGAGTTGTACAGTGAAATGCATCACTTTTGTATTAGTTGTGGAAAATGGAAGCCACTCATCTGATGCTGTGGAAAATCAATCATACCTAGACCGAAGAAATTAATCGCGAGAATGTTTGGCAGCCTTTCAAACAGCGACAGTGAAAATTAATGCATATATCAAACTACAGCAAAGATTAACCACCAAAATCGTGAGACTGTAACCGTGCGAGGAATAATAAAGTCTAATGGTGATTGCCAAGAGAGCCATACAAAGTAGACGATGCTATAATTGACAAAGCCTGGTTTTGTAGAGAGTACTGTCAAATTAAGAGAATTTGATGGATCATGATGATGATACTGGTAAACTAAAAACACATCCCATTCGGCAACATAAAACCAATCTAGCTGTCAGACAGGAGAATCAATTTTGGTGTACGAGTCCGATGACCCAAAAGTGCAATTTAAGTGCAATTGAAGTCAATATTTAAAGAAATAACGGTGAGAACCAGAATCAGGAAAAGCCCGAGAAAATAAGAATGGATCCAGCAACGAGGTACAACACAAGAATCACACCTCTACGGATGAAAGATACTCCAACAGTGTTAATGTCAACCTCAGATGAAGACGGGATGCATTTCCTGAGAAATAAGAAACTAAAAACAAAGATGTGGACAAAATGTCTATGAGACAATTATAAGTAATAAGTATCTCAGTAGAAAAATTGATTTAGAGGCCCAAACAAAACATAGCATGCCGGAAGTAGTCAATGTGACAAAATTACTTTAATAACAAAATAGAATTATTTATTTCACTTGTCAAAATACTGTTGAAAAATTGTATGACCGAGAATTATTATAAATGATTGCAATCTCAACAAAGAAATACTCCCGAAATACGGATGGCAATGGCCTATAACCAATTCCTAATTGTAGCACCAATGTTAATTGCAGAAAATGGTTTTGCCAGAATTTTCGGTGAAAGCACTATATAGCTATTAAATGTAAAGCTTACTATTAAAACTGACAAAGTTATGACAATGCACCAACGATTACCAGTGAATTAAATGGGAAAGTTGCGATTTATGGTAGCCGTAACACGAATCTTACTGGAAGAGGACGTGAAACCGAAAGATACAGTGTAATAGATTGTTGGCACTCACTATACGACTAACACCAGAATCTTGATTTGGCATTACCAGATCACGAGAAGTTAAGACACGGAAAACTTAGAATTGACAGAATTACAATATCTGGTAAATTTTACGTCATTAGAGAAATTATTCGCAAAGTGGGAATTTACTCGAACGAAGACATTGAGAAGCCCGCAGAAAAACTTGTATTCCATCAAAGAAGAAAGAGTAATAATGGAGTGGTAAGAACAATTTCTCCAAGCGGAAGTGGGAAGGGTAAATACGAGTATTTTAACTCCAGATCATTACAAGAAACGACGTATAATACAATGAAAAAGATCTGGAGAAAGTTATGTTCATTGCGACAGCGTGTGCCGGATTGGATTGGAAATTTATGTAATATTGTTGTAATCAAAGTAATAATTATCGCAGTCCTATCAACACACAGATTATACGCGATCACAGGTTGGTCGTGGAAATTAGTAATTGGTTGCATACCATTATTGGCTAGATTCTTCAACTCATCATCAATAGCAGGAGTTGGAGATACTCAAAGCTGCGAATATAAAGAAGAAAAAGGTGAGCTACGCTAGTACACCCCTTCAAAAGGGACGAGAATAATGACAATGACACGATCGGTATAGTGCCCACCGTTATATGTTGACAAATCAAGAACTAAGTGGAATGAATAAAGAAGCGTTGAGAACCTATCAATCTTAAAAGAAGCCACTGTTAAATGCGAGTAGCGTAGACACGTTTACAAAATGTGAATACCCAAATCGTTTATGCAACAGCACCAGTATATCCAGTTTTATACGATTACGAGAGATGAAACCAGTAGAAATATCGCATTACAATGTGAAGAATGGTACGAGAGAGAATCGAGCCTTCTAGCGCAGAGATCGAGAGAAAGAAATATTTAGGCTACCATGCAACTACTCAATGATGGACATAACAAAAAGGCGAAAGCAACCCGAAATTTATTACAAATGAACAAACATAAAGTAGAAGCTTTTGTGATTCGGATCTAGTCACACAATAATATCGGAAAATGTATTAAACGTGAAGGAGAAAAATGCAAATAAAGCCTACCGATGAAATAGTGAGGTCATTATCAAAAAATGAATTAAACATAATTGGACAACTTAACGTCATATTCCATATTGGAAGACCGAATAATAGCGCACAATGCGCTCATAATGAAGGGAGCCCAGTACGATGTCGGATCGGTATGATTATTAGAGCAGCTGGACGATTCACTGTTAAAGACAGGTAATTGATGCAGGAGAAAAGGAAAAATAATTCACAGGGCAGGTGATGTTTGTGAATCAACAATTACAATACCACCACCAACGGAGATGGTATAGTGTGCAATACCATGAGTGTGATAATGTGATTTTATATTCGAACCAAATCAAACGCTACTCGGAAAAAATAGATGTACCGATATGTGACGAAGTTGTCAAAGTGGAAAATCAGATAGTACCAGTCCATATAACGAATAGCAGTAAGAAACCGGTTCAGCTACACCCAAAAAACAAAATTGGAATTATCGAAAAATGTCTGTTGAAACAAATTGTAAAATACCAAAACGTCAAGTCTACAAGGAGGAACGAAGTGCGTAAGCAAATGATTTTAAATGAGATGCAGAAAAAAAGGAATTCACAAAACTGCTGAGAATAATACCGAATATCTTGCCCAAACACGAATATTAATTTAGGTCTAACCAATGTAATTGAGCATGAAATACCTTATTAGACGAAAACTCCAATTATAAAAAATAAAGCCATACAGAATTCCCCTACGTTCATCAAGATGAAAGTGATAGACAGATTTACAGCAATGAAGAATTTGGAATTAATTCGAGATAGTGTGCGTCACCATTCTCCTCATCAATAGTGATAGTTAAGAAAAAAAAGATGGAGACTTACATTTTGGCTTTAGATTATCGGAAGCTAAAATCAAAGTTACGAGGAAAGACACTTATCCAATTCCAAGACCCAAAAATGTTCGATCAAATGGAGAGGCACGTATTTCACAGTTATATTTAAACAAATACAACAATTTTAGGGTAACAAGAGGAGATAGAGAAAGACTGGTTTCTCGGATGGCAAAGGACTGATGAGTTCAATGTGTACCATTTGGTTAACAGCGACCCCAGCTACATTTCCAACGAGAATGAATAGCTGTTACGAGGTATGTCGACATTGCATTGGGTTAATATCGACGATATAATATATTTTCAAATGATTTCGAAGAACACTTGAAAGATGTAGAAACTTGTATTTTTAAACGCTCAAAGTGCAAAATTTAAAAATCAAACCATCGAAATTTGAATGGGCAAAGCAGAGAAGATATGTAGACATAAATATCACGGCAGGGTTTACCAAACAATCCAGATAACATTCAAAAAGTGGAGAGTACCCAGGTACCAAAAAATGCCGATGAGGTTAGACAATTTAGGTTTGGCGAGCTATTACAGGAAAATTTATAAAAATTTCTCTCACATCGCACAAACCAGTTGAATACGTTACTTAAAGGAAAAACAATAAATTTATTTGGGGACAAATGCAACCAAAGGCTTTTCAATACATTAAAGAGAAATTAGTAACAACTCCTATAGTTAAGATGTCCAGATTTTACAAAACATTTATCTTGATGACGATGCAAGCAACGTTGCATTGGGTGCGTGTGATGTTAGGACAAAATTTGCAAGGTGAAAAGGACCACGTAATAGCCTATGCAAGCCGATCACTGAGGCCTCACGAGAAAACTACTCAACGCATTGAAAAGAAACGTTAGCGTTAGTGATGAATTATACTTTTAGACAATCATTATATTGGGCAGAAAATTTACTGTTTTATACAGATTATAATCCCATTACGAGTGGTTAATGAAACACAGGAATTCAGCCAGTAAATTAATACGATGGTCGATTGCCCTCCAATTAATACGACTTTTGAGATTAAATATCGACAGGTTAAAGCTAACGCGAACGCAGATGCAATGTCAAGAATCCCAGAAAATATAGTGAGGGGACCACCTGAGAAAAGTGGACGGTACTATATTCCCGCTGCCAATCAAAGCTGTAATAATATGTCTGAACTTCAAAAATCGATCAGAAAACGATACGTGAATTTTAAAACCCAATTTATGAACAAGCCGGTCAAAATAAGAAAAGAACAAGACTGGAAAGACTACAGATGCAAACAGCAAATATGTAATGTATATGCGAATAGCTTAAATTTGGGAAAAATGGGGGAAAGCCATAATTATTTATAACCACCAAGCACAGAGACGCATTTACTGATGCAGTTATCATGATGGAGCATTGGGGAGGTCATGTCAACGCGGCAAACGCTATCGAGATTTAAATTGAAATACTGTGCCAAAATGAACAAGACAGTGAAAAATTGTTTGTAACAGGTGCAAAGTATGCATCACCCGCAGAAATACTGCGTTAAAAAGATAAAAGTACCATTAAAACACCGATGCACAGTTACCCGCAGCACCAATGGAGATGGACGCAATGGATATGCTGGACCATACCCGGAAACAACAAAAGAAAACAAAAATACATGTTGTTTGATGACTCTTTTACCAAATGGCCAGAAGCAGTACGCATTCACAAACCAAAAGCAGACACATGCTAGAAATAGTTGATGGAAAACAAATATTTCGCTATGGTACTCCAAAGAAATGTTAACTGCACAAGGAAAGAACTTTCAAGCGAAATGTTCAAATCAATCTCAGACCTATTTGGAATTTGAAATTGATACGTCACCAATCATCCACAAACTGCCATGATTAGTGGAACGATTTAATGGGACACTGATAAATATGATCTCGTCATATTGGAACGAAAACAGAAAGAGTGGGACACTTCATAAAGGCCGTGTCATTTGCCTACAGAAATGCCAGTAAATCAAATACAGGAAGACCCCCCTTTTACTGAGTATTTAAGCGAAAAATAATATGACCGATGATCTCAAAATTCCAACCCACAATTTCTCAATTAATATGGAAATACCCGATTCTATAAAGCATTTGATGCAAGGAAAAAAATGCAGTCCAGTATGCGACTAAAGCCGTTGACAATAAAAAGCATAACCAAGAGAAAATATAAAAAAACCTACGATAAAAAAGCACATGCGCATGGCATTAAAGATTGGAGACTAGTGTATCTGTAACAGCCGGAACCTCTCAAAGGTTTATCGCCTTAAATTGCCACCAAAGACCATTTAAAGACCCTACAAAGTTGCTGACACCACCTAAACCAATTGAAGTTATTACCATTTTTCAGGTGAGTAAAAAGGCTAACCCCATGAAATTGTGCATGCAAATCGATTGTTAAAACTAGTGCCAAGAAGAAGATGAACTAGATACCCCTTAAGTCCAAGCAAGAATAATAAAGTAACGGGTCAAACAAAATTGAAACAGAAATACACGAAAAGCCACACCAGTCAGCTACATCAATAAGATATTATATGTAGCCAATTAATGCTGATGTTAGTAACAGGTGCGGCGGCAAAAAGATTGACTTACCATATCGGTAAGCACAAAAATCCGAGTAATGGAGACAGAAAATACATATATATTCCACTCTAACAATATAGTATGAGCTGTAAATGCGAGATCGCAGACCAAATAGAAATTATTGCATTACTAGACAATATGGCACCAGTGGAGAACTGAATTATATAAATGATATATTGCGGTACGAAAGTTAAAGCCAAATTTCAAATACCAATGGCTGTTGGATGACAGAACATGTCAAATGGACACGCAAATTCGATTAGAAGTGCACACAAAAGAGATGGCGAAACTGATCGAAATAGAAACCAGAGATAAATGGAATCAATATATATTGGAAGCAGTGGACCTTGTGAAAAGTGCGGAATCACATTCAAGGGTTAAATGTCGACACCCTAACTCCGAAAATCAGTATCCGCTACGAGAAATTTGAAAATAATCAAAATTATTCAGTTAATGCAAACTACTCGAGAAAACATATGCCTCGGAAAAATGGAACGGTAGTGAGAAACCAATGTCACGATTGAAAAGAGTGAACCCAGTCTATGCATCTCAGAGACGAGTCAAATCGTTATAACCCTGAGTGTTTGAAATGGATCGGCTAAACGATATATAGAAAATCAGGAAATGATTGAAGAGATGTATATCTACAACAAAAACCTGAACGTATATTAGATGCCGGTAATTCATTTTTTTACACTTTACACTTCTGATTTAGAGCGCATGGAATAAAACAGTTTAAATATCAGCGATGGATAACGAACCAGGCGGATGGCAAAGCAGTTTTCGTGAAGTCAAGACAATCAATGAATCGAAACGAAAATCAGCAGATACAACCACACATCACCTTTCAATTACCGACCCAGAGACGACAAAAACCTAACTCAAATAAACTAATGAGGATAAATTCGGATTGACAGTCAAACAACTATTGGAATATCTCATTTACATTTTAATAAACAGGTTTCCACTTATCAATAACATTCATAATTCATCACCATTTTGATATGTGTAAAGGAGAACAACAAATATCCTTCAACCACCATCATATTACATATTAATGAGACAGACCCTATAAAATTGTGATGTGTGATAATAGAGTAAAAATATATACATATATTACAATGCTGCATGTTTTTTTTATAAGTACCATAGGCTAGGATGAACGGTGTGTAATTGTTTGAGATTCGAAGCGAGGTGTTGATGCTTTGCGAATAGAGATGATACAAAAAAAATTACTATCATTTAATTTCAGAGAATGCAAGAGCCTCGGAAGATGTCAGCAAAGAGTGTAAAACAAGTACGCAAGAACTAAAGCAAAAAGTTTCGTTAGCATGCATGGCAGAATAACAGATTTGGAGAAGAAACTTCCGTCGGAAAGGCGGTTGGACCGTTTGGAAATCTATTGTTTCAACACGAGGCGATTCGCGATGTTTCGAATGAGAGTAAGAAGAAATAGAGGGAATCGGAAGACGATGTGAGGAAAATCAATTAGACTAAAAAATGAAATTATTAAACGACCCGTTAGTGTTTTTTCTGTCCTCGAGAAGGAAAAAAAAATAATAGTAAATAAATATAAGTAAATTAACAAATAATCAAATAAATAACAAATTGATAAAAGAAAAATTGGCAGTGATAAAATAATAGTTTAAATAAAAATAAGTAAATTACCAAGTAAATAATCAAATGAATAGACAAATTGATATAAATAAATAATTAAAAAAGTGATAAATTAAGATAAATGAATAATAGATAAAAATGAACAAAAGCAAAGAATAACTCAAAAAATGTGCAAATAAAGAATGATACCTTAACATGAACATTAGAAATAAATAATATTTAAAGGCTGAGTAGTAATGAATGAATTAGCCATAACTATATAACAATGCGGTAACCTACTGGGGCGAGAAACAGATTATTAAATAATAAGGAATAATTTACATTAGTTAGTAACCAAAGACTAATCGCGCCAAGAGGACACAATTACCCCACTTTCTAGCATTAAATTAAAAACAAAGGTATGCGAACATGTTTTCGTCATCAGAGTCCAACCAGAACGGGACTTGGATGCCACAGATCCCATTCCTGCGTACATTGCAAGGCGCGGCGTCCTTCAAACCTACTGCCCTGTATCCACACAGGCAAAAGGTAAGTTTCAAATCCCTTTCGGCGCGGCAAAGGACCCTGAAAAGAAATTTAAAAAAAACCTGGTAGTATGCAGTCAAATAAACCATTGCAAACATCGAGAGCTCAAACTTAGTTCTTGGACAGCCTAAAGTAGTAAGGGTTGAAAGAAAAATGAATGATAAATACTGCTGTAAAAACTCCTTCGTACCATGCTGCCCTCGACAAATAATTAGGCAGGGAAGTTAATTGATTTTATTAATTACGTAATAAATTAATAAGTATAATACGCTAAAATGTCAGAAAATACGAGTACTGTAATTAGAGTTTGCTTTTAGTATTAATACAAAATCAGAAAATCAAAATATATGACCAACACATGAGGTGTGGTATAGTAGTTGCCAAAAACAAAATTAAACAACTTAAAATTAAACAGTAATAAGTTAATATAAATAGCATCAATAATTATTTATATAAGCAAACACGAGCACTTGCAATCACCGAGTTGGCTACCCTGGACAGCGATTGCAAGTGTTCGGTTACTTGAGGGTTAGTTGGGACAGCATGGGTTTAAAAAGAATCACAAAACAAAAAATAACAAAGGACAAGTAATCACTTACGTCCATAGTAATTGAGGGATGGGCGTTACTAAATTCAAAAAAAAATATGAAAAAAGAAAATAAAATATAAAATGCTTACTCAAGGATGGCAGGACAAAACTAACGAAAAAGTGTAAAGCAGACACTTATTATAGAACGCTTATCAGTAACAGGCTACGATAACAAACCACAGGGTAATTAATTAGAAGACTTATCAGCACGGGCTACGTTAAGAAAACCACAGGGTAATTAATTAGAAAGCTATCAGCAACGGGCTACGTAAACCACAGTAATTAATTAAGAGCCTATCAGTATCGGCTACTGTCAAAAACCGCCAGGATAAGTTAAAAATTCTCGGAATATTAATGTCATCGCAGATACCTTATCAAGGTTGAGTAAACAAAGTGATATCATGAGTCGGTCGGTCGGGAGATTAACTTTTTTAAAATCATAATATTTAATAATGCGTCGGTAATAATGATGAAAGAAAAAAAAAATAGGAAATGCAATTAAAAGTGTAATATATTTAACTTGTGTGATATTTACCCAATTCTAAAGTATTTTTAGAAAAATAAACGTAGTAACCTATCACGGAGAGGCGCAAGATCGTGTTCCATAGGCGTCATTTACTCTAGGTATGCCACTAACAACAAAGTAACTGACAAGTTCAGTATAAAAGTATTACCGTACAATATACATTGTTTATAAATGTTTTAAATCGTCCAAAAAAAAAAATATTTAAAAACTGAACAAAATCTAAGCTGAAATTTCTAAAAGTAAAGAATTTAAACTAATATTGCAGCGAATAATATTACTCAAGACTTAAATTTGTAATTTATTAGAATTAATACAATAAGTTAGAATCATAAATTAAATTAAATATCTTACTAATGAAACAAGTTCTCCTTTTTCCATTAAGAATCATAAATTAAATTAAATATCTTACTAATGAAACAAGTTCTCCTTTTTCCATTATTTCTTTAAGTTTATTTCCTCTTTCTGAGCCTGATTCTACTTCTTCTCGTAATAAGTCACCGCTGGACAAATGATTAAAACCATATTTATTAACTATTTTTTCACATTGGGTTCCTTTTCCACTTCCCGGACCACCTAGATTTGAGTAATATTAACGAGATTTATTTTTAAAAATCAATTAATTGATCGTCTTTACAACACGACTATAGCAACACATAGCAGCACATAGCAACCGCACACCTTCCTTTTCCACTTCCCGGACCATATTAACAATTTAAATTTGAAACTGTTTAAAAATATAGCTAAAGAAACGATATTACGACTAATCACTTATGTACCAGTTCTTACTTCGTCTAATAAAATATTTTAGTTAGTTTAATACATTTAAGAATAACTTTACCAACTACTGTAGTTCTAGATCAATGAAAACCGCGCGTGGGACGTGCTTCCAGTCCCTGTTTCACTGAAAAAGTGTTTAAAAAGAATCATCACCTCCTCCAACAGTTTTATCACTAGGCATCTGTCCATCTGGTTGTATACCGTGTTCCAGACAATACAACTCCCAGCAAGCATTACCCATTTGAACTCCAGCTTGACCACATGTATGCTAATGCATTCTCTCTAGATAACATTTATTTAAAAAAATTAATTAATCATTAAATTACCACCATTATTAATAATTCGTTAAAAATTCGTTCTAACTTTAAAATAGTACAAAATGGCCACGAATCGAACAAATTTCCTTAAATAGTCTTTGCCTTTTATTACATGCCGACCTAGTTGTCATTTATCGATGCAAAATATGATCCAATCAGGATTTGATTTCCTACCCTGTGCATAACTTGTTTACTGCCTATCTAGTATATTCCTAGTTGTCATTTATCGATGCAAAATATGATCCAATCAGGGATTTGATTTCCTACCCTGTGCATAACTTGTTTACTGCCTATCTAGTATATTCCTAGTTGTCATTTATCGATTTACTATTTAATTTATATAAATAAATATTACTGTGCGAATATTCTTTCAATAATTTTATGACAAATAAACTTTAATTTACAATTATTTCATCATTTTTGAAACTTTAACGAAAATATGATGATAAATTCTTATGTTCAATATTTGTTTTTATCACAAAATAAATTTATATTCATTAATTAGAATATTTATTTTATTATTTTATTTTCCAATATTAACACGCATAATGAGATGACAATGTCTAAAATTTAAATAGTGTATTCAATTCTATCTTTCTTTTGTACAAATTTGCAAATCAGGTTGTGAATAGCTCGAATTTAGGTGAAATTTTATAACACGACATATCTCAATATTTCAATTATTATTACATTAAGATTAAAAAAAAAAAAAAATATTTTTTTAATAAAAAAAAAAAAAAAAAGTTTCAATAAACATTATACTAACCCCATGCCAAACCGGAAATATAAGTATTGAGCGCTTTTTCTGTCGTAAAACGGGAATAAAATCCGACACGAACAAAGTGTTGCAGCATCAAAATGTAAAATTAGCTTATTACTCATGGAATTGAAAAAATTATTATCCACAATTGAAATTGTGATAAAATTTGGTCAATTGATATATTATAAAATCTAAAATAAAACCTAATGATAGATTTTATCCACGATATTGAAATGTGAATTGCTTTACACACATACTGAGATTTGATTGGCTGATTATTTTAGGAATCTATCTAATAATAATAATAATAATAATAATAATAATAATAATAATAATAATAATAATAATAATAATAATAATATAATAATAATAATAATAATAATAATAATAATAATAATAATAATAATAAGGGTAGTATTAGTAATAATAATAATACATAATCACAGCAAAACATAGATTTCGAGGACGAAAAAATTTTTTAAGGGGGGAGATATGTTGAGGTCTGTAAATTAAAATTAAAAATTTAAACAAAATTTAGGATAATAATTCAAATGGAAAGTAAGCGAAGAAAAAAGGCAAATAAAAGCGGGATCGTGCACAGAATTAATAGTAAAGGAAAGTGCGATGGAAACAGTATTAGAAAATGCAAAAAGCAATTACGAAAGGCGAGAATCCGGAAATCCGAGAAAATCAATAAATGGAAAAAATCATCGAAATCGAATGGGAAAAACGGGACAGTTATGATTAGCTAATGGTCAACAAGATGACGGTTAGGGATTTATCAGAAAAAGGGTTAGAAAGGGTTGAAAAACATTCAAATGTATGAAAACAGAAAACGTTAATTAATTAATTAATTGGCTAATGGAAAACCCGAGCTAATGGGAAACCCGAGCCAATGGAGAACCCGAGAGATGAAGGAAACCCGAGCTGGGTAAACAAGAAGAAAGGCAAACAAAAGGAAGATTTGGGCCCATTAGCTTGACACAATGATTAATGGGAAAGAGTAAGGAGAAGATTAGCGCGCGTAGGAAGACCGGTAGGGCCATTAATTATCTGGATTCGTTGGACCATTATGGATGACAGCCGAAGCAAACACGTAGGAGAAAATGTCAAACGAAAGATTGGCTCGGCAATAACCATTTGTCATCCTGATTCGAGAGTATATAAGCAAAGGGAAAATCAGAGAAAATCGGCATTCTGCCTCAGCTAGGGTTCGAAGAATCAGACTGTAGGAAAAGTGATAAACGAATTAGGGAAGTAGGGAAAAGAAGAAATAGAATTAAGAATACGGAAAGGCGAAAAGGGATCAAACCAAACAGAAACCGAGGAAAACGAGAGTCAACAGAACTAAAGGATCAAAAGGTGAATATTGTTTGTTTGCAAAGCATCAACGCCGAGCAGAGAATCGTATAAACTTTGATTGGTCATTGTAGCGTGATAATAAATTGTGAACCTGTTGTTTCAATATACGTTGGGTCGTTCATTGTTTTAATTTAAAGAACACCAGGAGTCAGAGAGAACCGACTTGAAATAATCCAAAACCCAACATTATTATTACCACAATTACCATTACCCTTATCATTATCGTTATATTTATTAAGATTTTGTAGGGATCCGTCCTTATTCCTCAGCGTTAAAAAAAAAATATTTTTCTTATATAACAATTTTTGTTGTACTCCTTCCATATCTTTCGGTTTTCGATAAAGTATTTTTGTAAATTCGGAAATTTTTGCAGCGTTCCGCCCTTATTTTACGGTTCATCCCTATTCTACAGTTTTCGACAAAGTATTTTCATTGACTCGGAAAATTTGAGCAGCGTTCCGCCCTTATTTTACGCATTCCATTTTTGTGTTACTATTTTTGTTAAGTATTTGAATTAGTTCGGAAAATTTGAGCAGCGTCCCGCCCATATTTTCCGCCTCAACTCAAATTAAATTTATTTAATTCTTATTAAAACATTATTTTTTTTTTTCATGATTTTGGTCGTTCGGATTAATCTTTTTCCGATGGCTATTCATTTTAACTGTTGCAACGATTTCGCAATTTTCCCCGCTACCCATTCCCTCTTTTTGTCCTTAAGATCTATTTATGTTCATTTCATAGTTAATGAGTGCCCACTGGACTACTCGGTGTTAGAGATTTTGAGCCGATTGTTGTTAAAAATTTATGTCAATTTTACAGGAAACGGATGGTGAAGGAGCAGCCAATAAACTACTTATTTACCCTCCAATTTCCCCTATATACGGATAATATTGACGTTCCAACTCCTGCGTTCCGCACGCTGAGTCTTCACGGGTACATATCATTGGCGATCTTCCACGCACTTACACGAATCTGTACTATGTAGATTTTGCTTTCTTGCGTTATGTGTTGGCTGTGGGCCGGAAAAGGAATAACAAATAATATTTTACCATAGCATTTGGAATAAAAGTTTCGATGCACTAAGGCTGTAGATATAAAATATTTATTCAGCATATTACATCGGCTACATACATTTGAAATTCATTGTATCCATTCCATAAAATTTACTTCGAAAATCCCATAAATTTAATTCGATAAATCATCTACAAATTCAATTGGAAAAACAAAATTATCCATAAATTTAATCTGAAAAATCATCCATAAATTCAATTGAGAAATTACCCCTAAATTTGATTCAAACAATCATCCATAAATTCAATTGGAAAAACAAAATTATCCATAAATTCAATTTGAAAAACAAAAATCATCCATCAATTCGATCTGAAAAGTCATACATAAATTCAATTGAAAAATTACCCATCAATTCTCTTCGAAAAAATCAACTAATAATATTGCACCAGTTGAGAGTGATCGTGTTCAGGCAAAACACTTACCCGTGTTAATTGCCTGAATGCACGGCTCTCAACCAGTTATACAACCAGTTATACAGTTCTATAATGAAATTTTTCTCTGCAAAATAAGACTGAAAATTTGTGAAAACACATCGGTATTTATACCTATTTTTCTCGCGTGTGAAATTTAATGCAGTAAAACAAAATTCGACCTTGTTATTTTCTAGTAAATTCTATTCGTTAATTTTATTATTTTTTCTTAAAGATCTAAGCTATGAACTATGCAGAGTTTACATTTTCCATTCAATTGGGTCTACGAGCTACATGGTCGTGACCTTAAAACCCACATGCATAAAAATAATCATACAGTATACATCAATATACGGTTTACAAGATGAAGTGAAAGAGGACATACAGTCCGGTCATGATCACACATAAAGAATAGTTAATTGTCTAAGAATCATTAGTTCATTGTTAATCATGAGTTCAATATTCAGTCACTTGGGTATTCGTCTCGCTGATGCTTTGAGTTTCTTGGTTTCCGATTGATTACTTTCTTCAGCAGGTTCTGATATTTTGACGATTCGATATCTGTTGTGCGATTTGACTTTGAGATTTTGTTTAGTTTGGGGAATTGACTTCATTAGATGCCGATTGTTTGGAAGATTGGCAGGCTTAGTGAATCTCAGATAAGAAGAATAGATAGAATTTTAGTTCAAGACTCCTTTCTTGCTGGTTTATTTAGGGTTTTGAGTTGTAAATTGACATTCTAACTTTCGTTTGTTGGTTTTTTTTCTTTGCATCTTGAACTGGGTGAGGTTCAATTGGACTCTGTGGATAGATGATCCGTTATCATATTATCTAGTCTCGATTGTTTGATGATAATTGATCGGTTCGGGATTATTCATGATTCTTTGAGGTTGGTTTGAGTTTCTTCTTTTCAGTTATCAATTTTGGCTGTTTGTTCTCGATTTTCGGTTCTTTTTGTTATTTTGTAGGGTTTCTAAAGATCATCCATGATTATTTTAATATCGTTTCCTTGATGGGTGTTTCCTTTTTCTATTGAATTTCGATTTGATTTTCTAGAGTTGTGAGGGTTTGAACGATCCGTTTTTCTTGTTTTAATCCTTTGACCATTGGGTATAATAGGAATTGATCCGTCCGTGATTGGTATCCTTTGGGGTTTCTCATATATCGGCATATTTGTTACAGTTAATTTTTGCATCGATTGATTGATTGTGGGGTTTTTCGACATCTTTCTAAGGGATACTAGGTTGTATATGTGAGTTTGTTACTGCCATCTTCTTCCTCATCGCCAATATCATGCTGCTTTCGAATTCCTTGTTTTTATAACAATTTTCAGGTTCCTTTAATAAGGCTTGCTATTATTCTCTCTTGATTTTAGGTAGTTGTTTGACTTTCTGTTTCTCTCCTTTATTTATCTCTGTTGCTTTTATTACCGTGTCCGGTTTCTCGTTTTTGTGATTGGTATTAACTTTATTTTGACATCATTTATCTTCTTTGTTTGTCTTTACTACGATTTGCAAGATCCTTTCAATATTCCATTTTGATTGGCTGCACTTTGTAGTTCAGCCTCATCATCTTTCGTCTTGTCGTTTGTTGGCATTGCCCTTTGCCTTCTCTCTTTACTGATTCGATTTGTCATTTTTTGATTTTTGAGTTGGTTTTGATTTGTTCTCTGATCCTTTCCTTATTCATATCCGCTGTTGCACGTCAGTCTTGCTTGGAATTACGATTCCGTGATTTTCATTTTGTCTCGTTTGGCTGCATCTAGTTTCGTTTGCAGTTGGTTGTTTTTCTTACTTTATTCCCCGAATTGATTTTTGAGTCTCTTCCACCTCTTTGCTAGTTCTATTTCCTTGTCTTTTTCGTTTTTTTTGTTTAGCTTTGTTTTCCAATTATCTACTGTTTGTTGTTATTCGTCAGTTTCGCATTAATTGATTCAGTTTTTTGTTAAATTATTCTCCCTCGTCTTTTTTTGTTGACTGACTTGGTATTTCATCTATTTCTTCAATGCTTTCGTTTCGTGTTGATACTTCCTTTACTGTTTTGCTGCTTTATCTTGTTCCGATCGTGACTTTGTTTTCGTTGTTCCTGATTTTCGTCTCTCATCTGATTGTACTGGATTTTCCAAGTTTTAAATTGCACTCCAAGTCTACTCTTGTCTCTGATTTCCTTGATGGCTTCGGTACCTCTTAATAGGTTTATTTCAATTTCTGATTCCTGATCTGATTCTTGTTTTACACTCATCTATCTAACTAAGCTTTACTGCTTGACATCCGATTGGCTTCCATTTGATTTGTTTCTCCATTTTAACGTAATATCACATCACTTGTCTTTCTCATTCCGCTTTATTCTTTGTCACATCGTCTGATTTTTAAATTTGTTTTCGCTCTTTGACTATAATATTTATATACTACTTTTATATATTATCGGATATTATTATATTCATTCCATATAATATTTATACACTACTTTTATACATTACTATATAAACATATCTATTATATAAATTATATGCACATTTCTAACTATTTTTTACTTTATCTCCAAAGGGTCTTCGCGCAAGGTGCGTATCCCTCCGCATCTCTCATCAATTACTGGATATATATCGATCTCACTTGGCTATTGGGTATTGGTTCATATTTTGACTTGCTTTGTTCTCTCGATTTTGAATTTTCTGTGAGTCCATCATTTGTTTCCAACAGATTTTGTCTGTGTTTTCTTCATCTTTTGATCTTTTCTGATTGTCTACGTTATTTGGCTTTGATTGTTGTCCTATTTCTTTGAAGGCTACTGGATTTTGCCTTTTATTACTCTCTCGGTTTTCTCCCTCTTTGTTATCTTCTAGGCTCTCTTTTATTGTCCATGAATTTTATTTCTCCTCTCTTTAACAGGGCTTTTATCGTCCTTGGTAATACATACCGGAATTTATTGCTCTTTTTTGTAATATATTTTCATTGCTTTCGAATTTGTTTACGTCTATAATTTCGTTATCGGATTTTCTTTTTTCTCCAATTGATCAGTTTTGCTGCTGCTTTATTGTATCCTCTCCCGATTGCTCCAAGAATTGGGTTTAAGTTTTGTCCTATTATTTCGATGTCTTCTCGAATTGCATTTATCGTAACGAACTCTATTGCACTTGCTTCTCGCGACATCATAATATAATTTAACATCGTTTTTCCTTTATTGTCCTTCTCATTTAGAGTTGATCCTGTTTTTTAATAATTCCCTCAGAATTTTCGTTGACATATATCTTGACACTGCAATCATCATGGGGTGTTTGTCCTTTCTCATTTCTGATATTTGTATGTTGTCCACATTGGTTCATTATCTCAATAATTTCCATCGTTCGTTCCTCGTTTTCGCTTTCTATGGCATGGTGTGATAGTTTATTACCTGCTATGTCGATTATTGTGAATAATATTGGCATTCGATTCCTTAGGATGCTGATTTCTGCTGTTGATTTTTAGCCTTTTGCGTAGTTCGTGATCATCTTTGTTACTCCTTCTAATATCTCGGTGATATTCTTGTTTCTAGTCCATTTCGGCATTATTTCCTTAGTTATTTTGATGATTGCTTCCATCTGTTCCAGTAATTCGTTCTATCATTGTAGATTTCGTTATATTCTCGTTTCAATTTCGCCTGATTACTATAATATCTTGATTTTATCTCTTGGCTGTTTGTGACTCTGTTAATTTGTTTCGTCATGTCTAATAGGTTTTTCTGCCTTCCAGTTGTCATGTCTTTTCCTGGTTCTTAACTTGATTCGACACTTGTAACATTCGCTGGCTTTATTCTGGTGTTGGTATTGATCTCATTTGATTTCCTATTGCTTCCTCTCATTAGTCCCACTGCTCCGGATGGGTTCTGAGTCTGTTTATTTGGACAATTCCGAGTCATATGTCCCATTTTAGACAGTTAAAATATGTTCCGCGTCTATTGTGACAAATGATATTTACGTGTCCTCTCTTCCCGAATAGTTGGCTTATTTGATGTCGATAGTAGTCGTTCTCTGTGTGTCCGGATTTTGACATATTTTACAATATTCTCTGATATTTACTTCGTTAGCTTTCGTATCGATTGTCCAGATACTTTCTTTGTTCGTTGTGATTTTCCTAGTTGTTTTTGTTGAGTAAATCAATACCATATTGTAATTTTCCTTTCCACATGGGTTGTATTGCTGAGTTCATCAATTACATCTTCTTTTGTCTCAATTTTCAATTCACTGACTGTTTTTGATCTGTCTTGTATATTCAAATTTCTCGTTTGTTGTCTTTGGATTCTCTTTTCGATTAGTTCATCCCTCTGAAATTTTATTAACCGTTAAAATATTTATTACCTCTTGTTCGATTGACGTCTCTCCGATTCCTGTATTGTCTCCTGTTGTTTGTATAAATTTTTACTCCAATATTTTACTTTCTACGTTTATTTCAAGTTCCTCTTTCTTCACCTTTTCATTATCTTGTTGTAACATTTTCACTTTCCTTATCGGTTCTCTTTTTGATTTTTGTAGTAGTACCCTCTGATTTTGATATTTTGTTTTTTCGATATCTTTTATCGCTGTTTTTTCTGATTTTTCGTCGTCTATCGTTCGGTGAACTCTTGAGTTATCTTTATTTTTTCTTCGCTACTCGATTCTTGCTCTGATTTTATTTCGACCTCTTGAGTTTCGTCTTTCTTAATTACTTCATTTTCTTTGTCGTTATTTTCGTTATTTATTGCCATACCATCCTCGTGTTGATAACACACTGCTCCGCAGTGTGGATTTCTTTTGTATTGACTATTTTCGACATATTGCTTCTACTTGATATTTGATTTCTTTTCATCCGTCTTTGTCGAATTTCTTGGATTTCCTCTCTCTGTAATCTCTTTCATTCAATTTGTTGCGGTTCTGGATATTTTCTGGTCCATTGACATCGAACATCATTCATGTTTCTCCTCGAATTACTTCGTTGTCTTTGATTGTTTGCGGATATTCGTTGAATCATACTTTGACTATAATTTTCATTTTTGGTTGTCCCGATTTTCTCTCTATTGGACAATTTTCAGCCAAATGTCCGTTTAGGTTGCAGTTGAAACAGGTTGTAATCTCGAATCTTGTTGTTGTACTCATTATCGCCCTATCTCTTGAATGTCTGACCCCTTGTGTTGGGTTATTTTATGGACTCTTCTTGAATTGGTTTGGTTTTTGTTGACCTTGAATTCTTCTCATTCGACAATTCTTTGACATATGACTGCTTTGATTGCAATTAAAACAGATTATCATTTCTTCTCCTTCTGTGCGAACTCTTCTATCATATCCTTGGCAATTTTTTAGTTGATAACCTCGGTCAGTTCGGCATCCTTCTTTTGAACGGATATCACATACTTGATTGTAGTTCACGTTGTTAATCCTGAAATAATTATTACACTTTATAAATTTACCTCTATTGTCTTGAATCCTCTTAACTGGCATCTCGCAAATTCGTGATCATTTTTTAATGTATTGATTGGTTTGCGAATAAATATCTTTCTTTTGTGTCGTTGCTTCCATCGCTATTTTTGTTGGTTCTGATACTCGATCTTTTAACTCGGTTTGCTCATTTTCTCTTTCGACTCTTTCTTCCATTGTGGTTAATATTTTCTCTTCCAGTACGATTTCCGTTTGCCATGTTTCAGCTATTTTTGTTCCAACTGTTTTTATTTCCGAATTTCCAGTTTCCTTTTTTGTCATTTAAATCTTCTTCGTTGCATTTTCTTTTTTGAATGCATCTCCTGTACATTCCTCTTTAAACTTGAAGATATTGGTTCTCGGCCCCTCATTTCCGGTTCATCGCGTACGATTTTGTAAATTGTTGATTCTCTCAAAAATATTTCTGTTTTATCCGTGTTTTTACTTGGCAACTCCTGGTTCATTTCCTCTCGGAGTTTTTCCATCTCTTTACTCGTACTTGTTTTCAACTGAATTGGAATTCCTAGCTCGGGTGATTTCACGTTGTTTCCTTTATCGGTTAGCTTTTCCGTTAATTTATCATATTTTTCGGCTTCTGTTTCCAAACTTTCTAATCTTGTTCTAATCATTGGTTCTGCTATCGCTACTGTATTAAGTTTCTATCCGTTGCCGCTTTTCACTCTCTTTGAATTTCAATAACATGGTCTATTTCTTTATCCTTGTTCTCCGTTTGTTTTGGTATATTTTCTGTTTCTCTACACAATGGTTTCCTTGATCCCGGTTTCTCGTAACTCGTTTTCTTGATTCTATCTCTAGTTTATCGGCTCTATTATTCGTCGTTTACTTGATCTCTTTATTCTTTTGGTTTACTCGATCTCTTTATTCCTTGTCAATTATCTAAACATAAATAACACTTCTAGTATATAAATTTCCGCATTAATTTATCGTACTACTCTCACTGCTTTTCCTTAATTCTTTTCTCTACGTCAACTTCTTATCTTTTTAATTTTTGTTTTTTCATTTTAATTTTATTTTAAATTATCTATAGCTCGTATCCATTATCTATTTGTTTCGTCTAAATTATCCTTATAGTCGCATCAATTATCTGTTTTGTCGTATCAATTAACTATTTTAATCAAATAAATCATCACCATCATATCAATAATCGTCTCGTTTACTATTCTCCTTTATCTCTATCATTGGTCCAAAAACGTTCCTTAATCTCTATGCGCTATAGGCCTTTTTACTTAACTCTTCTCGTCTTTTTCCTTAAACTTTAACCACTGTTGCTCTATGGGCCTTTTTATTTAAATTCTCTTGTCTTTTTCCGTAAACTTTATTCGCTGTAATAATTTTTCTTTCGCTTCATCTCCCTTCATTTTTAAGTCTATTTTGAATTATCTATTTCTCGTAACCATTATCTATCGACCTCGTATCAATTATCTATATAGTCTTATCAATTATCTATGTGGTCGCATAAATTATCTATATTACAATAATAAAATCATTATACTCATACTCTCATTCAATCTGTAAATCATTTTCCTATGTCTCATTGATTAAAAATCGTTTACTTAATCCTCAGTCGCTGGCGCTCTATACCCTCTATTGTTTCCGTTGGCTCTTCAGCCTTCGGCTTTAACTCTTTTACTGGGTCATCTGTGACCTTAACATCTATTCGTACTCATATTTCCTCTTTACTCATATCTCTTTTCATTATAATCATATCATTCTTATTATTTCTCATCTAATCATAATCATATCTCATCCGGCACTCTATGGCCTCTAATATCTAATCATAATCATTTCTCATCTGGCACTCTATGGCCTCTAATATCTAATCATAATCATATCTTATCTGGCACTCTATGGCCTCTAATATCTAATCATAATCATATCTCACTATTTTCTCATCTTTACTGTTTACTCTAATCATAATCATATTCTATCAATTTCATCTTTACTCATATTCATATTCGTCTTATTCATATTATCTCTCATTGTTTCACCGGACTTGAGCTCATCAGTGACTTTTGGGTATGTTTGAGGCCTCACACTGACTCTCAAGCCATGGCGTCTTTTGGCCGCGCATTCTTCCGGTTACGCTTTACTCACCGCCATTCGGATATTTGGTACTCGGTGTGGGATCCGGGTTATTGTACCAAACTCCTCGCTGGGCAATAAAAAAACATTCCCTCGGTACTCAGTGTGGGATCCGGGTTGTGTACCTCGGAGAATATAAAAGTATGGAAATGCCTAGACGTTCAATCAAGTTCCAAAAGCGGTTTACTTGATTTCCCGAATAGTGAAAAGAAAAGGAAGCGATTAAATGTGGGAGCGGAAAATAACTATCAAATCTCTGCCCGCTCCTTCCATCAGATTTCCCGGCTCAATTCGGCCGCTCTCATCTGGCTTTAGTAGGACATTTTGAGTATGAACCATTTACCGGTTAGTTCACATCTCACCTACCGTTTGGCCCCCGATACTCGGTGTGGGATCCGGGTTGTTGTATCGAGTTCCTCCCAGCGAAAAAAAGAATCGTTCGATACTCGGTGTGTGATCCGGGTTTTTGTATCGAACGGCTCAGCGCCATCAGTCCCTTGGCTGATAACAACCTGAACACGACAGTCCGTAGCTGTCCTCTGGTGCCTCACCACCAGCTAGGGAAAAAAAGAATATCTCTAGGTACCTTTAACGTCTAAATCATGCGCATTTCTTTCAATTTTTATTTTTATTTTCGGTTTCCCCTTCACTTTCCCAATTCAAAAATTGTAGTAATCGCGTTGGTTTGTTCCCCAAAGAGGTGATCAATCTCTCGCCAGGAACTCCCCAACATTTGCGACAGATCCTACTACCTTCCTCTCCTCGGGTTGATCAAGGTTCTCCATCGGAATAAGAGTACTATCGTTATGATAGCTCGGTTTTAAATCTTACTTTCCAGTATCATTTCCATATAATATAATATAAATAACACTACAAAATATACTAACAAAATGATGCATCGAAACTTTTACCGTACCTTATGTGTGATTTTTCAGCTTTCACTGTTTAAGTTGTGTTTTACTTGTCCACTCAGAATTTATTTAACGGCTTTCATGAAGTTTTCGGCTTTTTTCGTATGTTTTACACCTTTCGGTTGCTATTGTTGTCTCATTTATTATTATTATTAATCTCAACTCATCGTTTTCAATCATTATTTTCCTCTGGTTGCTAACTATTATTCTCGTAATTCATTATTATCTCTAATCCTTTATTTTCATTAATAACAAGCATCATCATTTTATTCATCTATGCTCATTTCTTACTATTCATTTCATTTACACCTGAACATTTCCTTTTATCTACGCCTAAGTTTCTCCATCATCTGGATTATCTTTTCGTCAATTTCTCTAACTTAATCGATTATCTGTTCTCGTTTAGTATCTAATTTGGCTTTGCTTGGCCTCATGTCTTTTGTAATTCGCACAATCGATCGTTCGTTAGTTCCGCTCATCTCATAGGAGTAGGGGTTCGAAATCGTTGCAACCTTTTCCGTTAATATTTTGATCTTTAATTTAATTACTTTCAATTAATCGTTTATTACGTTTAGAATTATTTTAACTGACTTGGTGATCACGTCTTATTTCAAACAATTTTAATCCAGTAATTTCTGGTTTTCCAATTTTTTACGAACTCTTAGACGACCCGCATTTTGTGGTTTCCCCTATTTCTAATCACTTTAACCCTCGTGATTTCCACCTTTTCCCTATTTTTATTATTTTAATTTTTATTTATTTATCTATTTTTTTATATTTTTATTACTACTTCTACGGTTTTTTGGATGATATTTACACGATGATTCCATTGATTTATACAACCTACCCATAATTTTATTTTTATTTATAGTTTCCTGTTTCCTTGATTCCTACTCTACAAATATTGATAACTTTAGCCCCACTTTCCTGTTGAATCGTTTCATTTTTGAAATTTTGTGTATCTAATATTTTAATTTATTTACATATATTGATATTTTCCTCTCTTATTACAATACTCGTCATTCATGAGTTTTCTAAACTGTTGTTTTGTTTCATCATATTGTTGGAGTTGTTGGTGACTTGAATAGAAATTATTGTCGATCTGCCTCCAAACGTGCTTTAAACACCAGTAACGAACTCCAAACGATATAAACTTTATTGATTAATACACTTTGTCTCCACTGATTTACAAAAATATTTACAATTCACTTTCAAAATTTTTAATTTCTTCGCAATTTTCCGAATTCTAGAGTGTTCGCAGGTTTTGACCATTGTAACTTTTTATCAAAAGTTCACATGATGATCGTTCTATGGTAATTTTTGATCACAATATATCAAAAATTAAAAATATTTTTGCCAAAGTTGTGACCCTTTATAACTTTTTATCTAAAGTTCTGATGACTACAGTTCTATTGGCAATTTTGCTTGTTTCGTCGATCTCTACAACATATCAAAATTTAAAAATTTTGACCAAGGTTTTGACCCTTTATAACTTTTGACCCAGAAGTCAGACTGCCATACTTCTATAGTAAATATTGCTCAGCTTCTCAAGCTCTACAACATATCAAAAATTAAAATTTTTGAAGGTTTGACCCTTAATAACTTTTTATCCAAAGGTCGGAAGATCTTAATTTTATCACCACTTTTGCCCTTTCATCGTTCTGTACAACATATTAAAAATAATTTTTTTGACCAAAGTTTGACCCTTTTTAGCTTCGAACCTTTAGAAGATATAACCATGGTTCTATTGGCAATTTTATTAAGCTCATTCTTCTCTACAACATATCAAAAATTATATTTTTGGTCAAGGTTTGACCCTTTTTAGCTTCGAACCTTTAGAAGATATGACCATGGTTCTATTGGCAATTTTATTAAGCTCATTCTTCTCTACAACATATCAAAAATTATATTTTTGGTCAAGGTTTGACCCTTTACACCTTCGAAGTTTGATAAGATACGACTATAGTTCCATTGACAATAATACTCAACTCACCGTCCTGTACAACATATCAAAAATAAAATTTTTGGCCAAGGTTTGACCCTTTGTAACTTCGAACCTTCAGAAAATACAACCATAGTTCAATTGGCATTTTTACTCAGCTCATCGTTCTCTACATAATATCATCGAACTGTTTTCTCATCGTCAATAAGTCGATCGTTTTCCTTCGTTTGTTGTTAAGTTCCATTCTTTAGTTCACCCTCTCTCCGTGGTCCGACAAAATGTCGTTCCGACATTTCTGTTAAATAATTAAACATTTGCTTTTATTTCCTTGAGTTCTTTGCAAAAACAATCATTTCGATCCCGGTTGAGCCCCCCAAATTTGTACTTGGTGGGCTAGTCGTCTATTGTTTACTCTCTTGATTTGTAGTCAGGTCGTTCGTTTTTCATCGATCTTTACAATTTCTCATCAATCTTTATAATCGATCTTTACATTTTTAAGTTCCACATGTTTCATCTCTCCAGGGTTCGGCAAAATGTCGTCCCGACATTTCCTGTTAAAAAGATAGTTATGTTTTATGTCCCCCCTCGCTTGTTGTACAAGAAAATCATTCTAATCCCGGCTGAGGGTGTACTGACAGAATTTTCTGTTGTTTCTTAACTTGATGGTTTTGGTCTTTCCAAATAACAAAGCTTCAATCCCGGCTGAGCCCCCAAATTTGTACTTGGTGGGCAAGCCATTCGTTTCATCAACATATTTTCTCATTTTGTAGTCGGGTTAATCGTTTTTTATCTTTCTGTATTAAGCTCCCTTCTTTCTCATTTGTCATCTCTCCGGGGTTTGGTAAAATGTCGTCCCGACATTTTTGTTTGATCAATAAACATTTGTTTGTATTTCTTTGGGTTTTTGCACGAAACAATCATTCTATCCCGGCTGAGCCCCCAAATTTGTATGGTGGGTTACAGGGTTTCAAATCTTGCTTATCCTTCTAGTTGCCCTCGTAACGCCATACAAAAATGATTCTGATCGCCACTTGGCACCCGTTGCTAGGCAACGTTGGTAATGTGTTCAAGTGGTGGATTGTCCGCAAAAATTGAGTATTATCGCTAGTACTGTAATTGCTCGGACAACCCTCGGGTTCACGAGCTGTCGATAGAAGACCTGTGCTCGCTTTTGATTCTTAGGTCCCATTATTCTCCTATCTCCTTCAAATGTTAACATATACTCTCATATCATTCATTGTTATGTCTATTCTCGTAGTCCTTCTCCTTGTTGTCCATGTCGAAGATTATTCTTTGGCCTGTACTCCCTTTGTTATGTTAAATACACCCACATTATATCTTTCACCCTTATCCCTATTATCACTACAATGTTTCCTATTATCATTACTAGCATTATCGTTGCTACTACTATATATATTACCTTTATTATTATTTTTATTTCTATAACTGCCATTATATTTATTGTTTTTACTACTATTATTATTACTACTATTATTATCATCATAATTATTATCATCATTACTACAAATACCATTATTATTATTACTATTACCATTATCATCATTATCATTATCAATATTATTATTACCACAATTACCATTACCCTTATCATTATCGTTATATTTATTAAGATTTTGTAGGGATCCGTCCTTATTCCTCAGCGTTAAAAAAAAAATATTTTTCTTATATAACAATTTTTGTTGTACTCCTTCCATATCTTTCGGTTTTCGATAAAGTATTTTTGTAAATTCGGAAATTTTTGCAGCGTTCCGCCCTTATTTTACGGTTCATCCCTATTCTACAGTTTTCGACAAAGTATTTTCATTGACTCGGAAAATTTGAGCAGCGTTCCGCCCTTATTTTACGCATTCCATTTTTGTGTTACTATTTTTGTTAAGTATTTGAATTAGTTCGGAAAATTTGAGCAGCGTCCCGCCCATATTTTCCGCCTCAACTCAAATTAAATTTATTTAATTCTTATTAAAACATTATTTTTTTTTTCATGATTTTGGTCGTTCGGATTAATCTTTTTCCGATGGCTATTCATTTTAACTGTTGCAACGATTTCGCAATTTTCCCCGCTACCCATTCCCTCTTTTTGTCCTTAAGATCTATTTATGTTCATTTCATAGTTAATGAGTGCCCACTGGACTACTCGGTGTTAGAGATTTTGAGCCGATTGTTGTTAAAAATTTATGTCAATTTTACAGGAAACGGATGGTGAAGGAGCAGCCAATAAACTACTCATTTACCCTCCAATTTCCCCTATATACGGATAATATTGACGTTCCAACTCCTGCGTTCCGCACGCTGAGTCTTCACGGGTACATATCATTGGCGATCTTCCACGCACTTACACGAATCTGTACTATGTAGATTTTGCTTTCTTGCGTTATGTGTTGGCTGTGGGCCGGAAAAGGAATAACAAATAATATTTTACCATAGCATTTGGAATAAAAGTTTCGATGCACTAAGGCTGTAGATATAAAATATTTATTCAGCATATTACATCGGCTACATACATTTGAAATTCATTGTATCCATTCCATAAAATTTACTTCGAAAATCCCATAAATTTAATTCGATAAATCATCTACAAATTCAATTGGAAAAACAAAATTATCCATAAATTTAATCTGAAAAATCATCCATAAATTCAATTGAGAAATTACCCCTAAATTTGATTCAAACAATCATCCATAAATTCAATTGGAAAAACAAAATTATCCATAAATTCAATTTGAAAAACAAAAATCATCCATCAATTCGATCTGAAAAGTCATACATAAATTCAATTGAAAAATTACCCATCAATTCTCTTCGAAAAAATCAACTAATAATATTGCACCAGTTGAGAGTGATCGTGTTCAGGCAAAACACTTACCCGTGTTAATTGCCTGAATGCACGGCTCTCAACCAGTTATACAACCAGTTATACAGTTCTATAATGAAATTTTTCTCTGCAAAATAAGACTGAAAATTTGTGAAAACACATCGGTATTTATACCTATTTTTCTCGCGTGTGAAATTTAATGCAGTAAAACAAAATTCGACCTTGTTATTTTCTAGTAAATTCTATTCGTTAATTTTATTATTTTTTTGATTTATTTTTATAATTTTTTATTTAAGATTTTTATTGAATTATTACTAATTCAAATTTTTCGATTTAAATTTCATTTTAATGAACTTTTATTAATTTTTTCAATTTCGTCGAATTTGTTGTGTTTTCTTGTTATATTTGTGTAGGTATCGTGCGAATCTTGGTGCATTTTGTTATTATTTTAATTTTATTTTTATGTTTTTGATTTTATATTTATTTATATTCTCTCAGATTTTAAAGTGTTTAATTGGTGTTGTATATTGTATTTTAAGTTATCTTGGTGCTGGGTTTTCGTGCTGTATTACTGATGCATTTAAACAATTCTCAAGGCTATTGGTGTGCTGGCCCAACAAATTAAACCCTATCAAATATGAGAAAAAAAGAGAATTAAATATAAAATAATAAACATAAAAATAAATGAAAATAATAACAAAACGCACCAAGATTCGCACGATACCAACACAAACATAACAAGAAAACACAACAAATTCGACAAAATTG
This sequence comes from Schmidtea mediterranea, assembly GCA_022537955.1. Taxonomy (NCBI): domain Eukaryota; kingdom Metazoa; phylum Platyhelminthes; order Tricladida; family Dugesiidae; genus Schmidtea; species Schmidtea mediterranea. Next base: position 22,292,369 of record CM039682.1, read on the forward strand.
AAAAATTAATAAAAGTTCATGAAAATGAAACTTAAATCAAAAAATTTGAATTAGTAATAATTCAATAAAAATTCTAAATGAAAAATTATTAAAATAAATCAAAAAAATAATAAAAATAAAGAATAGAATTTACTAGAAAATAATAAGGTCGAATTTTGTTTTACTGCATCAAATTTAACATGCGAGGTTAGGGACAGAAAATAGGTATAAATACCTATCCATTTTCACATTAAATTTAACCATATTTTCAAATCTTAAAACCATTTTGAAACTATTTTGAAACCTTTTTAAACTATTTTCAAAATCTTACTTTTAGGTGAGAAATGTTTATTTTGGAGCCCTCTCTCCACGTCACATCCTTGCAACCTCGGTAGAGCTCTGCTTGGATGTCGGCGTGGGGGGAGAGGTATTTTTTATTTTATGCAATATTATGCAATTTTTTATTTTTATGGATTGACATGGATGGTAATTATGTTTTATTTGTTTATACTTAATAAATATTATTAATATTGATAAACTGCTTTCTATGTTTAATAAATAATTTTGTCGAAATTTTTCCGGCCCACAGCCAGTACATAACGCAAGATAACAAAATCTACATAGTACAGATTTGTGTAAGAGCGTGGAAAATCGCCAATGATATGTACCCGTGAAGACTCAGCGTGCGGAACGCAGGGGTCGTAACGTCAATATTATCCCTATAGCTGAAACGAGAAATAAGGAAGGGGTCTCTGACTGCTTCCTCGTTTCTCATTTCTGTAAAATCGACCTAAATTTATATTACACACGGCTCAAAATCATCACACCGAGTAGTCCAGTGGACACTCAGTAAATACAATATAAACACAATATGCGCCTAAGGTCTATTAAAGGGAAAGGGTACGGGAATAAATTAAATTGAAATCGTTGATATAGCTTAATAGATAAATGACTTGAGTTTACAGTTTGAAATAAAATAATAAAAACTCATTGAATAAGTAATTCATTAATTCAATTATTAGTAAAATTAAATGATTATTGAGTAAAAGGAAAGACCTCATTGATTAAATTAAGTTAATCCAAATAATTTGAGCAAAACTAATATAAGTCAGTGATTAAGGAACCGAATTTTCTTTAAAGTAAATTGCTGAGTTAAGCTAGATAAAATAAATTCATTGATTAACAACAATTCGTTGATTGAAGTGGTTGGTTTACTCAGGGAATGCATTGGTTAAAATTAAAGGAATTTGGATAAAAGTAGGATAATTCTTCGATAAAAATCAAGTAAATATTCAAGAAAAAATAAAGTAAAGTTTGATTCATTGATTAAGAAAGTGGAAATAATTTAAAGTAGAGTAGTACATTGATTAAATTACTTCATCAATTAAACTAAAGAATTATCGAGTAACAGTAAACTGATTAACGAGAAAATTAAGTATATCATTAGTTAAATCCCTGTAATTAAAGTGACTATTAAGTAAACTAACGTGATCCATTGATTAACAAGCGAAACTTTCTTTTGCAAATTGTAGACTAAAGTAAATAATATGAATTCCTTGATAAATCTACCCGTTGATTAGAATAACGAAAAATGTCGACTAGATTGAATAACACATTAATTAGCATTAAAATAATAAGTCAAATAGATCCTCGAGAATGATTTATTGATTAGAATATGAAAATAATTTGTTAAATTACGAATAACTCGAATGACGAAAATTAACATAATTCATGGATAACATGATTTCTGGGTTCAAATTAGAATGATTTTGGGTCGAAGTGACAAAAGCCATTAGATAAAAATCACATGTTTCTTTAAATAATATGAATTCGTAGCCTGAAGTAAAATAATTAATGATGAAGCTAAACGGGTTATTATCTAAATAAATTAACACAAATTACCAAAAAATCAAAGCTTAAGACGAAAGATAAACATTCGTATCAACATTACATAAATTGTTACTACCGATTAATTTTCTTGAACCGATAAAATTCCACCTAGAAAATTTCCAAGATGTGAGATTTCACCCACTTGAAAGCTTCGGTAGTCGCGAGAAGTTTCCTTAGAGAAAAGGTCGATAAAATATATTCAAACTGAATAACATAATAACCTACCAAAATCGATTTAGCTGAGCTTAGGCGAATCTGTTGATTGAGAAATCTGAAAATGAACTACAATGAATCTAATTACCGGATATAAACAAACTAAACTAAATCGTCTCCTTTCAACCGCCTAAGTTGCAACGGCAAGATCCGCCGGAAATCATGCATGTGGTGGGTTACAGGGTTTCATTGTTTGTTTGAACTAACCGGTGGTTGCCCCCGTAACGCCATACAAAATGATGCTAATCGCCACTTGGCACCCGTTGCTAGGCAACGTTGGTAATGTGTTCAAGTGGTGGATTGTCCGCAAAAATTGAGTATTATTGCTAGTACTGTAGTTGCTCGGACAACCCTCGGGTTCACGAGCTGTCGATAGAAGACCTATGCTCGCTTTGCTCTGTCCCTTGTAGGAATTCAAGATTAAGTTCTTAATTGACTATGGAAAGATGAGACGGAGGTCTGGTAAGGTGATGCGAATATTTATGACGCTGACATGTAGGTGTGTCCCAGGAGTAAATAATTTACGAACATGATTACTTTATTTAAATCAACAACACGCGTGGCACTTATGAGTTAGTGAGATTCAAGCTGGGTTGCTCGACGACGAGCACGTTCTTTACGGCCCGGGCGACGATTGTGTGCTGGAGTGATGGATTGTTCCGTTGATTGGGTGTTTTTCTGCGGCATCTGGGATGGGGCGAAGACGAGCGGATATGTTACCGCCTCCCCCTCCCGGCAGACTGCTAGGGCGACTTCGAGTCCCCTGATTTGAGTGCGCAGGCTCTGATTGAGCTGCCGCTCTTCTTCCCAGCCTTTCTGGGCCGCCGTGAGTCAGTGGTAAATCGCTTTCGTTTTTGCGGGATCCGTCCATGTTGCTTTCATCTGCTGCATTTCGCGGGTTACCTGAATAATCTGAGTGAGTAAATCCGCGTTTGACTGTCTTGCATGGTCCAGTTCGGATTGTAGGATTTGTAAGGAAGACATCACTATAATCAAATAGATTAGTTTAATTCACTATTGATTAAGGCAGATAATCATTTATCTCATTAAACAAAATCACGAATAATTTTAGCCATACGAAGAAATAATACATAAATTTCTAATATTTTGACTCAGTTACTACATAAAGTCTATCATTGTTGCTTTCATTCTTTAGGACAATATCTCTTCAGGCTTCGTTTGAGAGCCTCCACTGTATAGGGTCGTCTGGTGTCTCGAACTGGGCGAGGTGGATAGGCGACTGCAATCCGCCCGGCAAGGATGTCTTCCACCACGTTCGCAAGATGCATCCTTGCCTTAACCACCTGTAAATCTACCTGCTCCTGCACCCTTTCCCATTAAGTGAGGAGGTTCCGAGCATTGGTGTAAATCTCTGCCGCTGGGTACTGCTGCCCGTCGAGTCCGTATGGATCACTTGTTCGGCCCAGTAACCTCCAAGTCGTGGGGTACGGCCATTGATGTTGAATCTTCTGAAAAACCTCCACTTTTGGGGGGGATTCTTTCCGAGGTTGCTTATCGGATATTGGGGTGTCGTTCCGTTTGAGTGGCATATTCTCTTCTGAAAAGGCATCAAGGTCAACTACTTGCATATATAGGGTGAAAACAGCTCAGGTAGCTAGTTTACTCGGGTCGTGTACTTGACTCCCTATTGTTCTAATGGCAGGTCGAAAATGTTGTCATGATCATATTTAATTAATTTATCTGCTTTACGTACGAATCAATTAATGGATGCCTGTACTATTTGCCATTAGATTTATCAAACTTTAAACTTATCGAATTCTATTAGCGTCACTTTCTGTCGTAACTTTTGTGAAACGGGTGAGCGGTTTGTCTACAAGTTTTACGGACCTGGCTCTTGGGTGTACTCCGTTATGGGGTGATATATAATAATATGATTAATCCTATGGGTGAGATAACCTGATGTTTAATTTATTTAATATATACATATTAACCTTAATATATTACATGTTGGATAGTAGGCGGATAATCGTGCATTGACCTAAGAGAATTTGTACATTGATTTAAAGTTTGTTTACCAACTCCATTTACGGTCAACCGAACGTTAAGATCTAGACCGGATGTTGATCCGAGATAACTTAGTCGTGCGTGGGTGTATCCTGGTGGGCGAACGATTTCCGGCGGATCTTACCACTACAACTTAAGCGGTTGACTAAAGGTGATTTACATTGTTTACATCCGGTGATTGTATTATTCGTGTCGTATTTTCAGAATTACTGGTCAACTGTTTCGCCTACACTCGATTATCTCAATTCTGGTAAGTTATTTCGTTGATTAGTTTGAATGTACTTTACTAGCAAATTTTAGGAAAACTTCTACGCTTACCGAGGCTTCCAAGTAGATTCGATACCCTTCTGTTGGAATAATTTCGCTATGTGGAATTTCATTTGTTCAATAATGTGATATTAATACAAATTCACTCTTATCTTAAACTTTGGTTTTTCCAATTCTATTAATTTAATTTACGTAATAATTCGTTCACTTTATCTTTAATCAGTTTGCTGTAATTACCGAATTTATAATAATTAAAGAAAACCTTTTTCAAATCTGTGAATTTATTTTAGTTCTAACTAAGGGGTCGTGTTATTGGTAATGTATTCTGTTGTCCATTATTCAAATTGCTAATAGTTTCCCTGAGGCTAGCTGGATCAACTATTACTTTAATCCGCGAAGTTATTTTAATATTAATTAAATCCGTGAATTCAGTTGTACTTTAATTTACATCGAAAATTACTTGATTTCTACCAAAAAAACTGTCTTACGGTTATTCAATTCATCTCTAATTTTAATCTATGAATTACTTTAATCCACTAATCATAGTTCGTTAAGGAACTTATATTATTTATTCTTATTCAATACTTTACTTTACCAAAAAACTAGGTTATCTTGGTTTTACTCAATAGCTATTTGAACTAATTTAATCATTTTAATTGTTACCAATAAATTGATTCGATTTAATCAACGATATTTTTATTTTTGTTCATTTTATTTTTAATCAATAATTTAATCTAAACACTTGATTTTTCTCAATCACCTCTTCAATTTTATCAAATGAAGTATTAGTGAATTACGTGTCGTTACATTAATTTTAATCAACAAGTTAACTAAGGGATCCCCTACTATTATTCGAGAATTACTTTACTTTTAATCGATACATTTCATTATTTGAGATCAATGAATTCGATTCTTAATTGCTTTCATTTTTATCGGGGTTGATTTTTGATTAGATCAATACATTACTCGTTCTTACTCAAAGATCAGGTTAATTTTATTGGAACGAATTACAATAATTTAATTGATGAAATTATTTGCCATTGCCCTAATTTTAATCAATAGTTTACGATCATTTAAATTATGAATTATCTTTACCCAATATTTACTTTAATTTTAAGCCATAAAACACTTCACTTTTCTTTATTTACCATCAATGATTACTTTAATTTTTATCAATAATCGCAATCTAATCGAATTCAATGATTTCCAATAAATTTTATCTATTTCAAAATATTAATCCAAAATAGCTATAACAACGATTTCAGTTAAATTAATCCAAGTACCCTTCCCCTTTAATAGGCCTTAAGCGCATATTGTGTTTACATTATATTTACTGAGTGCCCACTGGACTACTCGATGTGATAATTTTAAGCCGTGTGTAATATAAATTTAGGTCGATTTTACAGAAATGAGAAACGAGGAAGCAGCCAGAGACTCCTTCCTTATTTCTCGCTTCAGCTATAGGGATAAATATTGATGTTACGACCGCTGCGTTCCGCACGTTGAGTCTTCACGGGTACATATCATTGGCGATTTTCCACGCGCTTACATGCATCTGTACTATGTAGATTTTGCTTTCTTGCGTTATGTATTGGCTGTGGGCCGGAAAAATTTCGACAGTTTAATTTAGTTTATGAAAACATATATAAAACAATTTATGTATATAAATAATATTTATTAATTATGAACAAAAATAACATAATTACCCTTAGACCATTCCATAACATTGCATAAAATATCATATCATAAATTAAAAACATAAATGCCTCTCTCCCCACGTCGACACCAAGCAGAGCTCTACCGAGATGCAATGGACGTGACGTGGAAAGAGGGTTGCAACATAAATATTTCTCACCTAAAATCAGTTGAATTAGTTCAAAATAGGTTGAAAATAAGGTTTTAAAACTGGCTAAAATAGCTTGAAAACGATTAAGATTTTCAAAATGGTTTGGAAAATGGTTAAGTTAAATGTGAAAATGGATCAGTATTTATACCTATTTTTCTCGCGTGTGAAATTTGATGCAGTAAAACAAAATTCGACCTTGTTATTTTCTAGTAAATTCTATTCTTTAATTTTATTATTTTTTGATTTATTTTTATAATTTTTTATTTAAGATTTTTATTGAATTATTACTAATTCAAATTTTTCGATTTAAATTTCATTTTAATGAACTTTTATTAATTTTTCCATTTTGTCGAATTTGTTGTGTTTTCTTGTTATATTTGTGTTGGTATCGTGCGGATCTTGGTGCGTTTTGTTATTATTTTAATTTATTTTTATGTTTATTAATTTATTTTTTAATTCTCTTTTTTCTCATAATTTATAGGGTTTAATTGGTGTTTAATAGGTTTATTTAAATTTGCATGTTATGTTTGCATGTGTGTTACTGATCCATTAAAACATTCTTCAAGGCCGTTTACGTTGTGGCCCAACACATGTAAGACCACCAAACAATACGTCTACGCACAATTAATTTATCCGGTTCAACATCCGGCCTTACCCTTAAAAGTTCGATTAACCTGTATATAAAATTGTTAAATAAAACGGTGAATGAAATTATAAATTCTCTTACGTCAATATACTGAAATTATACACATAATATCTAATGTATAATACTTTAGAATTAACATACCTATTTAGATTAAAATAAATTAATTAGTAGATTTACCTCACATATGCTGTTAATTATACTAGTATATATCACCCTATAAAGAAGTGCATACTAAAGGGCCAGGCCCGTACGAGAATATAACCCCTCTTATCAACGTCCCATCGAGTAAAGGAAAGTAATATTCACGTTTTAACTTCTCAAACAGCAATTCGTAGATGTGAGTGAACCCCTGTCAACCGAGACGTTCGTGAACCAATTTACATAGCATCAGAGTAGTACTTGATTTTTATAATCTTAAAAGGATGCATAAGCGCGTCGGGAGGAATTAATCGACGGGATATAGCACACCTAAAGCTTCTAGATAAACCGCCCATCCGTTTTGAAAAAGTCACGACCAAACATAAAGCTAATAGAATTCGATAAGTTTATATTTAGATAACTCCCTTAACAATAACATAGGCACCATTTATTTGATAATGACCTAACGTGGATGAATTAATTGAATCTGATAACGATGATATTTTAGACATGTCGCTCGAACAAATCGCCAGTCAAGAAACGGACAAACAGGGACGGGCGGGAGCCCCGCCAACTACGGGAATATTCGACCAGTTACGACAACAGTGGCCGTATCCTACTACTTTGAGGATACTAGGCTTGGGAAAGGACCCTTGCGGACTCGCGGGACAGCAATACTCTGCTGTGGAGACCTACATGTACGCACAGAACCTCCTCACCCAATGGGAAAGGGTGCAGGAACAGGTGGATCTACAGGTGGTTAAGGCGAGGATGTATCTCGCAAATGTGGTAGAAGAAATCCTCGCCGGGCGGATTGCAGAAGCCTACCCACCTCGCCCAGTCCGCGATACCCGACGGCCCCATACGGTGGCGGCTCTAAAGAAAAGCTTGAAAAGACATTTTCCCGAAGAATAACTGCAAATATTACAATGTTCATGTCTTAATTGATTTAGAGAAAATTTAAAAGTCGTTCGTGTTATTCCTCCTTATAGATAGACTTGTCCCGTAATTTTGTTTAACTGAATAAATTATGATCTATTTAAGTCAATAAGAAATTAAAAGTTTCTCTTTCATTATAGTGATGTCTTCCCTACGAATCCTACAAACCGAAATGGATCACGCTAGGCAGTCAAACGCGGAGCTGCTCACACAAATTATCCAACTGACCCGAGAAATACAGCAGATGAGGGCAACATGGTCAGATCCAGCAAAAACGAAAGCGGTCTACCACCGACTCATGGCGGCACAGAAAGGCTGGGCAGAAGAGCGACAGCTCAACCAGAGCCTGCGCACTCAAATCCGAGGACTAGAAGTCGCCCTAGCCGTCTGTCGGAGGGGGAGGCGGTAACATATCCGCTCGTCTTCGCCCCATCCCAGATGCCGCAGAAAAGCACTCAATCAGCGGAGCCATCTATCCCTCCAGCAAATAACCGTCGGCCGGGACGTAAGGAGCGTGCCCGACGTCGAGCAACCCAGCTTCAAACCCATTAACTCATAAATGCTGCATGTTTTGTTGATTAGAATAGAGTAGTCATGTGCATAGTTGATTTGTTTCTTTGATACAATTGCATATCGTAAATATTCGCATCACGTCACCGAATCTTCGTCTCATCTTCCCACAGTCCAATAGGAACCTAATCTTGAATTTCTACAAGGGACAGCTCGTGAACCCGAGGGTTGTCCGAGCAACTATAGTACTAGCAATAATACTCAATTTTTGCGGACAATCCACCACTTGAACACATTACCAACGTTGCTTAGCAACGGATGCCAAGTGGCAGTTAGCATCATTTTGTATGGCGTTACTGGGGTAACCATGAAGATAGGCAAATACGAAACCCTGTAACCCGCCAATACCCTGGAAAACCTTTTAGTACCATATGAGGTGTTTGCTCATTTTATTTTGTAGTCCTTCTGTTAATCAGATTAATCGAAACAGTTGTTGGGTTTCTGAGTGTTGAGATTTAGAAACTATATTTTTGTGGTGGGTTTCTGGGTGTTGATATTTTGAAACTATATGGTTGTTACCCAGACAACCCCATACAAATATTCTTTCGCTTACCACTCGGCACCCGTTGCTTAGCAACGTTGGAACTGTGTTCGAGTGGGTAGATCATCCGCAAAAAGTGAGCGCTATTGCTAATGCTATAATTGACCGAACGATCCATGGGTCCAACGAGCTGCCGATAGAAGGCCTGTGCTCGATTTCGATTTTTAGGTCCCCATTATTCTCCTAACTCCTTCAAATGTTAACCTATACTCTTATATCATTTATCTTTATGCCTATTCCCCATAGTCCTTCTTATCGTTGTCCATGTTGATGATTTTCTATGGTCTGTACACCCTTTGTTATGTTAAATATTCACACAGTATCTCGCTTACCCTTATCCCTATTGTGGGGTTATTGGTTGTTGTTGTCGATGTCCTTGACCCAATATGAAAATGATTGTCTTGCCCCCAATGGTTACCCGTTGCCAAGCAACGTTGGTAATGTAACCACTGTTTATAGGATCGCCAAAGGTGAGCGCCCTATAGGAACTGCAAAGGCCCGATCCTATGGAGGGTTCAACGCACCACCGATAAAAGGCATACATGCGATTTTCTATTCCTGGTCCCATCTATTTGTAAATATGATCACTGATTCCTCTCTCTTTCTCTGATCGAAGATTGATTATCGTGCATAACTTATTCGGCCATAATTAATAATTTTAACAAAACGCAGAGGTAATTCAACAAAATCATTTATTTCATATAATATTTCTCAATTCGACTGTTCGGAAGATCTCAAAGCACGTCGCTTCGCCCGCTCGAACTTTCCAGGGCGGCGTTGTGGTGGTTTTACTGCCGGTTTGGTCACATTTGTCGAATCCCGATACGCCAGTTGAGCCGTCGCGAAGACTAAAGGGTATGTGACGGCTTGGCTTTCTTGACAGGCTGCAAGCGCCACCTCTAGCCCGCGAATTTGCGTTTTCAGGGCTTGAGTCAACCTTTTCTCGTTAGCCCATTCACGTTGGGCGGCGGTCACTCAACTTTGCCGGTTCTATCCACGTCGATTTAATTTGATGGATTTCTCGGGTCATCTCCAACATCTGACGAAAAAGGTCCTTGTTTTCTCTTCGTGCGTCTTTCAGTGTATTATCCAGGACTATGCTAGGGTTCATTTCAGTAAAAAGGAAAAACAACATAAATCACAAATGTTTTAATTCATATAATGAATAGGAATTGTAATGAATATAAATATAATCAAAAAAGATTTTTGGGCGTATCAATCTAGAGTCTTAAAAGGAGTTTTATTATGGCGAATATTTTATAATGATTATAGATATACGAAGTCAAACTAATATTAATGTATTTAGATTAACCACAATGTGAATCAAGATAGTTTCCAATCAAATGTGGTGTGGAGTGGAGGGCCGATCTCTGGGGTCCTGTCGTGACGACCATTTCGTATAGGTATGGTCCCACTCCGGTCTTTGGGCTCCATTTCTCGTTCGCTTTTCTTCCGAAAGAATCTTCTTTGGTACCGACACTGTCATTGGCGGGATTGGCTGATTCACGTGTGGATCACCGAGCTCGAATGAGATGCCATACGCCGGGGCATACCCATCCGTGCTAGGGATCAAGCCAGCCGCAATATCTTTATTTATTTGTTTGAGATGTTGGCGGGCCCGATTTACTTCTCGGTTGGTTTTCCGTTGGTGAGCTTCGAGTCGGGCCAGAATATCTTCTGCCCGTCCTCGGAGTTCACGTGCCGGGTTTCGCCCAGGCTCCCGCTTGATGGCAATACATGGCCGTTTGGCGCCCTCCATGTCATCCTGTTTCTCGAATCTGGCTGTTCGTACCGGGGAGATAGAATACCCTTCATCCCACATCGCCTGTCGACATTTTGCGGCGGAGTGGGATGGGAATCTCATCGTGATACGAGATTCGTCCATCCAAAAACCTGTGAATACAAATTTATCAAATCGCTTAATAAACTGAATTGTTCATATGGTTTTAACAAGTAAACAGATAATTTGTTTGTAGCAGTTATAGTGAACTGATATTCATTATCAAGACAAATTAATTAGATTGTTGAATAAATCGTTCGCGTAGAGTTATTGGACCATGCATCAATCTATAGATGAATTACGTTTTCGTAATAGGTCTTATAAAGTCAGTAGTCAAGGAGGTGGTTATGACGGGGAACTTGCATGCGTGCTAGTTTGTAAATTCGTTAGGGTAGTTCCTGATTTCATCTCGTGAGGCCCGAAACGCGATTCATAAATTAACTGTTTGATTGCGTTGGCGAAACTTATTGATTTTACTGGCAAGTTCAGTGAGATAACATTTTTGGTTTTATTGCCCTACGGAATTCTTTAGACATAGGACAGAAGTTCGACGTTCTTCGCTTACACCTGGCATGTGGTGTAGTCAAATGTTGATCTAATGTTTATCTGACAAGCGTTTGAGCAACGGTTATATGGTTAGACGTGGTGCTGGTTTTATAGTTTTTGCCTAAGTCATTAAGCTAGATATTTGCTCGATGTTCAACGAAAACAGTTGGCATGTGTCGTCGGTGAATTCCGGGGTTGGCGAGAGCTTAACCGGGGCGACTTACGTGGCTTTCATTGGTCTGCATAACATCATATTGTAGTGTGGTTTCGACGCTTACATTCATTTATCATCAATCATACGTAGATAGCGTTCGTTTGACTATATTGAACATTATCGCGATAAAGTTTGAGACATTTCATTTATTTAACAACAATCATAATTGGATAGCTTTCATGGGATTATATAGGACATTATCGCAATAAAGTTGGAAGCATAATAATTCATATAACTGTATACAACATTGTCGTAATAAAGTTCGAAGCGTTTCGTTTGTTTAAATAATAATCATAATTAGATAACTTTCATATAACAGTATGGAACATTGTCGTAATACAGTTCGAAGCACTTCGTTTGTTTAAATAATAATCATAATTAGATAACTTTCATATAACAGTATGGAACCTTGTCGTAATACAGTTCGAAGCATTTTGTTTGTTTAAATAATAATCATAATTAGAGGATTTTTGTTTGAATGTGTAGAACCCTTTCGCAGTAAAGTTTTGATGCGGTTCATTTATTCAAGAGTAATTGTAATAAACAATGATTTTGATCATTTTGGTTGCATAGGGTATTTGGCAGGCTTAGATGACCGTTTTCTCTCATGTCGGTTGATTCAGTACATAAATATTTTTTACAATTAAAATTTGTTAAATGAAAGAAAATCTTACTTCCTTGGGCGTCTGTTCCTCGCTCTAGCCTGATTTCGTCCGCATCCTGGTAACGCGCATGGTGGCCTCTGGATCGTAGTTCATTGGGTCGGTTGCTATTCATACTAATTACGACAAAAATTGTGCATAAATCATCTGATTGCTTCTTTTATAGTTTGTTCGGTTGAATGTGCCTATCGTCTGTTTTTCCTAACCGCTATCTGTCGGTGTGTCTCCATTTTCTCACTTGTCGTGTACTCGCCTGTAGTGTGTGTTGACAGATGTCAATTGCCACGTTGCTATTTTACTTTCCCATCTGTCAGCAACGGGTTGTGCCGTGCCACGTTGGTCATATCGTTATAATAATATTGATTCCTAATTGTTCTTCATTCCATTTAATAAACCATCTGTTACTACTTTATTGATCATTGTCGAAATTACGATTTTTAGCAGCAACGAAATTTAGTTAGAATTCTTTGCTGATTGCCTTATTTTAATTATAATTATTTTCAGGGTTCAATGGGTTGAATTGTGGGTCTGGTGAATTTATCTACTCCCGTGGATGTCAATCTACTACTATTTCTCGCCATTTTGAATATTGGTCAGGGATTACGTTAACTCCCATTGATATTATCATATTTTAGGTATGTATCGCGCCTTATCATCTATGATTTATGTAATGAATTCAATAATTCGTGGGTGTCAAGGGCTTATTAACTGAGGTCGTTCTCTACGATCTATAATTCGATTTCCTCGAGTATCGTCTAGATTTTCCGTGAATTCGATTAACGCTCTGTGGTGATCTTAGTTGTGCATAAATATACTACGTGGAACTATCAATAAAACTTTTGTTAATCTTTTCAAATTGTTATGGCGTGTTATTCTATTTTTGTTTAATCTAATGGGAGCCAAGTAATGATTTTTTATAGAATGGCTACCTTTCTAGTAACCTTAAATTCTTTGAACCATTTAATGAAATGACTGTAGTGAATTTCAACTCCGGGTAAATTAGTATTATACGTTTTATTAATAGGGCGAGAATTAATTATTGATTTTGGGCGGGTATTTTCCTACTGAATTTTTCCGTGGCACTATTAGTATAAATTTTAACTTTAAAGTGGCCTCTATGTTCGCTTCGTTAATTATCATTTACCATTTTAATTTAATACTTTGTCACTTTATTGAATAAACTTTCTTATAAATGATTTTTGGAATGTTTTAAATTGGTTTACTCTGCTGAAAGTTTAGTTTATGGTGAACGTAATTATTATTGAAACTGTTAATCTCATATGTTATCAATGGGTTCGTGGGTGAGAACATACTAATTTTTACTAGATATTTTGATTTACAAATTTTGTCCGCGTTGATCTAATACTTTTAATCATAATAGTTAATGAATTTTAATGAAATTACTTTACCGAGTTAGATTATCCTTCACAGAGCAATGATTTCCGCACATATCCCCACTTCTTTCCCTCTAAGTTGATCCAAGGAGAATTGTGTTCATATTATGATTTTAAGAGTGCTCACCGAGCTACTCAGTGTTCATGATTTTTTTGCCGATGTGTAGAATTCGAATTTTAGGTCGAAATTACAGGAAAATGGGCGGTGGAGGAGCACCCAAAAGATTACTTCTCCTCCTCCCAATTTCCCTTATAACGGTTATAAATTGACGTTTGGGCCCTTCGTTATTCACGCCGGAACCTTCACGGGCACAGGCTATTGGCAGATAAACTGCTCCTACACAGCCTGAATTGTATGTATATTTTATTAACTTGCGGTGCGTGAGTGGCTGTGGGCCGAAAAACGATTATAGCATTGTCGGAAAAATTTCATTCCATTAATGTTTATATTTACCATATACTACATTTCATAAATTTTCTGAGCATAACACATAAGGTTTGAACATCATAAAGCAACACTTTCTCCCCACGCTGACACCCAAGCAGAGCTCCATTGAGGTTGCGAGGATGCGACGTGGAGAGAGTTTCTAATAATTCTCTCACTTATATCAAAATAGTATTGTTCCAAGTAACTGATTCAGGTCAAAAATCGATTTCAAGTTTTTCGTAAAACTGAGTAAAACTGCTTACAAGTTTATAAAAACTGATTAAAACAAGTTAAAATTATGTGAAAATGAATCAGTTTATATACCTATTGTACGACCCTAACCTTGCGTGTTATTTTTTGATTTAGTAAAACAAAATTTGGCCTTGTTATTTTCTAGAATATTCTATTCTTAATTTTATTATTTTTGTAATTTAATTTGACAATTTTTCTCTTGAATTTTTAATTGAATTATTTCTAATTCAAATTCTTTGATTTTTATTCCATTTTCATGGATTTTTGCATTTCTTGAAAAATTATCAAATTTCGGCGAAATTTTAATGTTCTCATGTTATGTTTATGTTTATTTCGTGCGAATCTTGTTGCACTTTGTTATTATTTTAATTTACTTTTATGTTTTCTAATTTTATATTTAATTGTTCTCTTTCTCGTATTTTAGCAGGATTAGATGGTGTTTTAATAGGTTCGATTTTCAACTGCATGCTGTATTTGCGTGTATTTTACTGATTCATTTAAACATTTCCAAGGCCATTCGTGTTCTGGCGCAACACTATTATAACCCCCATGTTCCTTATTATTATTAATAGCATTATCATTGTTGCTATTACATGTATTACCTTTATTAATTGTTATTAATGTTGGGCCAGAACACAAACGGCCTTGAAAATGTTTAAATGAATCGGTAATACACACGCAAACATAACATGCAAATTTGAACTCAAACCTATAAACACCAATTAACCCTACTAAAATTCGAGAAAGAGAACAATTAAATATAGAACTATAAAACACAAAAGTGAATTGAAATAATGACAAAGTGCAACAGGATCCGCACGAAATAGATATAAACATGGCATGAAAATTTGACAATTTATCAAAAAATGCGAAATTTCATGGAAATGGAATAGAAATCAAAGAATTTAAATTGGAAATAATTCAATTGAAGGTTCAGAGGAAGAATTGTCAAATTAAATTACAAAATTGTTGGGCTAGCACACAAATAGCCTTGAGAATTGTTTAAATGCATCAGTAATACAGCACGAAAACCCAGCACCAAGATAACTTAAAATGCAATATACAACACCAACTAAACACTTTAAAATCTGAGAGAATATAAATAAATATAAAATCAAAAACATAAAAGTAAAATAAAATAAATACAAAATGCATCAAGAACCGCATGAAATCTACATAAAAAATAACATAATAACAAGAAAATTTGACCGTAAAATGACCATTTATATAAAAGTAAAAATTAATGAATTAAATGAATAAAAATAAAATATTTTTGGCTGAATAAATTTAATTAAAAATGTTAAAAATAAATTACCAATTTAAATTAAGAAATTAATAAAAATTAAATTTAGATAACACCAATAATTTCAAGGTCGAATTTTGTTTAATCGCAATAAAATTAACACACAAGGTTAAGGCCAAATCATAAGTATATATACTGATGTATTTTGACAGATTTCAATCTTGTTTTCAGTATTGATTTAAAATTTTCATTGGTGTGCACAACTGGCTGAGAGCCGTGGTAAGTGTTGTGTCTAAGCATGACGGCTGATAGTTAGCGTGTGATTATGATATTGTAAACTAATGCCAGATGAATTAATATTGCAAACTAATGCCAGATAAATTAATGGAATACTGATTATGATATTGTAAACTAATGCCAGATGATTAATTGGAATATTTATTATGATTGTGTGAATTAATGCCGGATGAATTAATGATTAGTTCATGACGATTTTTTGTGAATTCCCATTGTCGGATTTGATCAAACGAATGTAGTATGCCAAATAAAAATTTAAAGCCAACAATCTTTATGCATCGAGACTTTTATTCAACTCCTATGGTAAATTTATTTATTTATTTTCTTTTCCGGCCCACAGCCGATACAGCACCGCAAGTAATTAAAATTACACACAACTATCGACTGTATAAGTGCGTGTACAATCGCCAACGGTCGTGCACGTGAAGGCTCCCACGTGAGAACGCAGGAGCTGGAACGTCAATATTATCCGTATATAGGGGAAATTGGAAGGTAAAGGAATAGTTCTTTGGCTGCTCCTTCATCATCCATTTCCTGAAAAATTGACATACATTTTTAACAACAATCGGCTCAAAATATCTAACACCGAGTAGTCCAGTGAGCACTCATTAACTATGAAATGAACATACATAGATCTTAAGGACAAAGAGAGGGAATAGGTAGCGGGGAAAATTGCGAAATCGTTGCAACAGTTAAAATGAATAGCCATCGGAAAAAGATTAATCCGAACGACCAAAATCATGAAAAATAATGTTTTTAAATAAGAATTAAATAAATTATGTTGAACTGAAACGGAAAATATGGGCAGAACGCTGCGCAAATTTTCGGAAATAGTTAAAACATTTATTATAAACTGTAAAATAAGGGCGGAACGCTGCTCAAATTTTCCAAAATGATTAAAATACTTATAGGAAATAGTGAAACAAAAGTGAAATGTTGTTCGATTGTTAGTATAATAATCTTATAAACTGTAGGATAAGGGCAGAACGCTGGTCAAATTTTCCGAATCAATTAAAATACTTATCGAAAATAGTAAAATAAAAGTGAAATGTGGCTCAACTGTTGGCTGCTCAAATTTTCCGAATTAATTCAAATACTTAACAAAGATATTAAAGTAAAAATGGAACGCATAAAATATGGGCGGAACGCTGCAAAAATTTTCCGAGTCAATAAAAATACTTTATCAAAAACTATAGAATAAGGATAAAACCGTAAAATAAGGGTGGGACGCTGCTAAAAATTTTCGAATTAACAAAAATATTTTATCGAAAACCGAAAGAATACAGATGGATTACGGCTAAATTTTTTATATAAGAAAAATATTTCTTAAAGCTGAGGAATAAGGACGAATCCCTACACAAAAATTTGTTAATAATATTGATAATAATTATAATAATAATAATAATAATAATAATAATAATAATAATAATAATAATAATAATAATAATAATAATAATAATAATCATGGTACTTGTAATAATAATGATAATAATTATGATAATAATAATAGTAATAATAATAATAGTAGTAATAACAATAAATATAATGGTAATTATAGTAATAAAAATAATAATAAAGGTAATAGTAGTAACAATTAATAAAGGTAATACATATAATAGTAACAATGATAATGCTAGTAATAATAATAGGGAACATTGTAGTTATAATAGGGATAAGGGTAAGAGTGATACTGTGTGAATATTTAACATAACAAAGGGTTTACAGGCCATAGAAAAATCATCAACGCGAACCACGATAAGAAGGACTCAGCGAATGGACTTAAAGATAAATGATTTGAGAGTATAGGTTAACATTTGAAGGAGTTAGGAGAATAATGGGACCTAAAAATCGAAACCGAGCACAGATCTTCTATCGGCAGCTCGTTGGACCCATGGATCGTTCGGTCAATTATAGCATTAGCAATAGCGCTCACTTTTTGCGGACGATCTACCCACTCGAACACAGTTCCAACGTTGCTAAGCAACGGGTGCCGAGTGGTAAGCGAAAGAATATTTGTATGGGGTTGTCTGGGTAACAACCATATAGTTTCAAAATATCAACACCCAGATACCCACCAAAATAATAGAATTGGAAATGGAATATTCTAGAGAATCACAAAGTCAAATTTTGTTTTACTGAATCAAAAAGAACACGCAAGGTTGGGGTCGTACAATGGGTATATATACCAATTCATTTCTACACAATTTTAATCCGTTTTTACAAAACTTGAAATCAGTTTAATCTGAACCAATTTTCGTCTAACCAGTGAAGATTTTGAAATTCGATGTGAGTGAGAGATTGTTCGACACTCTCTCCACGTCGTTTCCTTGCAACCTCGAATGAGCTCTGCTTGGATCGCGGCGTGGGGAAAGAAAAACTCACATTTCGTTGGTGGGGGTCAAGAACTTTTGTTTCTTTTCGAGCAGATCCTCGATAAAACTAAAATGCAATTATCTGGACTTGAGATTCGATGGGTTTTTCCTTTTTGAGGCTCGACTAAAATGAGGGAAGACGATTAAAGTAATTTACTATTACATTTTAAATGCCTTTACGAAACCGGCAGCAGGAATAATAAATGTTTAATGATTAGTAATTACGGATTTATTATCTTTAATAAATAAATGAATTTTGGTATAACGATTTATATAGACGTACGAATGTCATTTTAATAATCTAATTATTGATGAGTGGCCATTAAAAATATGTTGATTTGAACAATAGATGAATCAGAATACTAATACCTGTATAAAAATAAGGTAGTATTCCAAGCTCAAGAGTTTAATATATATGAATGATTGCAAACCACGTTAATAAACCATAACTTAGAATAAAGATATCTGCTTAGAAATATGAACGTCAGTTTAACCCTAAATCTACTATGTTGTTAATAGTTATAAGTAAAATACACTTCGATGGGCAAACGATTTTGCCTGCGGAATATCGATATAAGATATTGTCATCTCGAATCCAAAGGTTTAATAAATGGATAGTAAGGGTAAATAAATTAATTTGGATAAATTTAACAGCTATTTATTAATTTATAGTAAACTTCGACGGATAAATAACTTTTAATTATATTTTAGATAATATTTTGTTTGCGTTTTCTCAAGAGAACTATAAAAACAAATAAGTAAATTGCAAATAAATGTTTAGAATTTTTTAGATAATAATTTCAAGTTTTCTCAAGAGAGGTTAACCAAACGAGTAAATGGGGTTGAAAATATAATTTTGTTGGATAACAATTCTTTACGATTGAATAAAGTTATTTATTTGTTAAAAGAAAATCTCGAATTTAGCGACGGAAAGTTTTATTCATCAATTTAGTTTCATATTCAAGGACCTAGCCGTAAGATTATCCGTATGTTTTTGTCGGTAAGCTTCATCCATCATGGCTATCTCTCCTCTACCTTCATTAGTAAGAAAAGTTGCGCGCTGTGACAGGAATAAATAGCTCTAACCAAAATGTATAGATTCCACCATATTAGGTTTCTTTTGTTGAACAGGGAATGTAACCCACAGAAACCATGAGCCGACTCTACTCGTATGACCCTACCCTAAATCACACTACTCAGACCCATCTCGCGACCGCCGAAGCGACCCATGACTAAGGAAACCCAGACCGCCGACTCTATCGCTTATGCCTAAATGACGATGTTATGCCCATTGATGTATTATTTATTGTTTCCAGAGGACTCGTGGATTGACGCGTCCCGGGTTACCCTTCGCTTCCCAGCACATTCAGCTGCACGGTGCCGGCAGACGATGTGGGACGCGGCATTCTCAATCTCACCGGTCAGAGAATCCCGAGGAAAAGATCAGAAAATCAGTGATGACATAGACGTGTCTTTCGTTGCGATCAAACGAGAGCCCGGGCGAAATCCGGCGCGGGAAATAAGAGGTCAAGCGGAGCACCTCCTCGCACGTCTGGAAGAGCATTAACGACAAACGGCCCAGCAAATCCAAAGAGCGCAACGGCACCTAGATGAGATCAACCGTGACATTGCGGCCGGATTGATCCCAAGTACGGACGGGTACGCCCCTCCATACAATACATCATTCAATTTAGACGATCCCAGATTGAACGGGCCAACGGAGGCAATCAACGTGGTAGTCCCCCGCCAATTATGGACAGGAAGAGGAAAACGAAGGAACGAAGGGTCGGACATCCATCGCGAGCCCCCATACGCTCGGGGACAGCCGCGAACCAGCCACAACCGACATTGTTAAAGATTTCATCCATTACAATGATTTGTTTTTTGTGTATTAAATATAAATGTTTAGTTAGGTCTTTTTCGTTATAGCACTAATTAAAAATTTAACATAAATGGGGAAATATCAGTCACAATCTGACGCCCTAAGATACAAGTCCCGCTACAAATTTAACTAACCTTTATTATCGTTGAAATTGATTTTTCCTCTATTGTAGACATGAATCCCCATAAGATCCTACAACAGGAACTGGCAAAGGCACAAATGATAATTAAAGATTTTCACCGACAAATCGTGCAACTGACAGCCGAAGTTCAGCTGACAAAAAGTACTTGGGTGGAGCCGAGTAAGGCCAAACGCCTGTATCAAAAATTGACAGCGATGCAGAAGGGTTGGGCTGAGGAGAAACAGCTCAACCAAAGTCTGAAGACGCAACTTAGGGGCTTGGAGGTGGCACTGTCTGCATGTCAAGAAGGAGCAGCAGTGACCTACCTCCTGGTTTTTGCCCCGGCTCAAATAGCATATCGAGAGGCCACATCGACTTCAAAGCCAGCTACCAAGCTAGTTAAACACCGCCCTGGTCGAGCTGAACGGGCCAAACGACGAGCCGTGCAATCAAAGGACCCGAAAACAAGAAATTAGTCTAGAGTGTTTTACTAAATAAAATTTGTTGAATGCCATGTTTGAATAATGATTTGAATTCCGATTAATGCAGTTTAAATTGAATTAAACCCACGCAAATAGCGTCAATCAGTCAGCGAGCCAAGGACATGAAAATAACCATCTATCATCAGTAAGGGACGGGAATGACAAATCGCACAAAAACCTTCTAACGGTAGTGCGTTGGACCCAGTTTGAGGTCGGGCCAGAGCAGTTCCCGCGTGGCGCTCACCTTTGGTGACCTCAAAACCCATGGTTACATTTCCAACGTTGCCTAGCAACGGGTGACTACTGAGAGTAAGAAAGATAATTTTCATCTGGGGTCAAGGTTGTTGAAGACCATAAACCCACATGAAATTTGGGGGCTCAGCCGGGATATGAAATGATTTATATGCCAAACAACCAAAGAAAACTGAAGCAGATGTTTAGTTATTAAACGGGATAGAAATGACTTTCTTGTACAAACGCACGAAAAGGAACAAGATAGACAGAAAACGATCAGTTAACTACGAGACAATAAATAATGGGAAACGACTGACCCAATTACAAGAGAACAAGAAACCATTACGAACAATTCACAAACCCCATTCCTAAAATCATCTTAATCACAATTCATGTAATTCATAGCACTTCGTAAATTTGCATAGTAAGAATCATGTAGTTCATGAATTCGCATAGTAACATTCATATAAAACCATCGTGATCATAATTCATAGGACATTAACTCATGACACTTTATAGATTCACATGACGACAAACAGGTAAATCAACACCTCATATATCATTTGAGAAGTAAAATGATTGAGCAGAACACTTACCAGTAGCTGATAGTACTGTACGCAGTTAAGGCGCCAACAAAAACAAAGCAAGTCGAGAGAAAACAGATAATCAGAACGACAACACACACAACTCACAAGTAAACGACACATAATTAAAGGGTAAATCTCGGGATAAATAAAAATGGGGTAAGTAGAGGGATTAAAGATAAACAATAAAAATAAACAAGACTCAAATGAGGGGAAACCAGTAAAACCAAGGGAGTAAATAAACGTTAATAGGATAAATTTAAATGAGTAATTATAAATTAGTATGATAACTATTTAATAAATGTTTTATAAACAGATGGAACCAGCCAAAATAATAGCGAAACTGAAAGTAATTTTGGATATTGGGAACGATAACCTAGAGGAGTTAATCAACAAACAAAAATTAATGAAACGAGTTAGAGAAGACATAGCAACGATTTCAAACCTATACTCTGACGAACTCTGCATATTAATAAAATTAATCGATGTTGACAATGATGTGACAACTGAAAGAATATACGAGATTTTGTTCATGAGATTGGAAATAACCGAATTCGGCAAAGATTGGAATACGATGATGAAAAAGGTCGAAACCATTGAGGAAGAGATAAAGTCGATGATGAAAGAGCAGACCAAAGCTTTTTGAGAATGTTATGCGTGCAGAACAGAGGAAGCACGAGTAATGGTGATACCTTGCGGACACCTGAGTTATTGTCAAGGATGCGCTCGAGAGTCGCACTGTATGTTATGCCAACGGAAAATAAAGGAAAGATTAATAGTGTATTATCCATGAACCGAGTTGTTAATTATGTTATAAAATAAATATGCATGGTCCATTTATAAATGTTATAAAATAAATATGCATTGTTCGTGAGTAACTAAGTGTTAATAAAAGTAACCAAACAACGATAAATAAAAAAACAAATTAAATATATGAAAGCCGAATCAGGGAAAATTAAAACACATGCATAGAGACACAAAGCATTGGACGGAAAAATTTCGATAACCGAGTTTCTTAGTGCATGATTTTTGTTGTTTTATCTATATTATACTGAGTTAAAACGAGAAAAAACAATAACCTGAGCTATCAAACGATAGTGCGCTCATCCGAGGGAAACCTTGATCAACCCTATTGAGAAAAGAAATGGTAGGCCAAGTCGCAAATGTCAGCAAGCAGCCGGCGAGAGATTGATCACCTCTTTTGAGAGGCATGTTGACGCGATTACCACAAATTTTGATGAGGGAAAGTGAAGAGATGTACCGAGAGGTTAGAGAAAATGCGCATGATTTAAATGTAAGAGAATTAAAGTTTTGTAAAGGTACCTAGAGATATTTTTTTCCCTAGCTGGTGGTGAGGCACCAGAGGACAGCTACGGACTGTCGTGTTCAGGATGTTATCAGCCAAGGAACAGGTAGCGCTGAGCCGTTTGATACAAAAACCCGGATACCACACTGAGTATCGAACGAATTTTTTTTGATGGGCAGGGACTCGATACACAACCCGGATCCCACACCGAGTATCGAGGACACCAAACGGTAGGCGAGATGTGAATTAATCGGGAAATGGTTCATACTCGAAAGGACCTACTAAGGATCAGATCAGGGCGGCCAAATAGAGCCGGAAATCTGACGGGAGAGCGGACGGATAGTAGATAAATATATTAGGAATTTCCGGGCCCATTTATCGCTTCCTTTTCTTTTCACTATTCGGGAAATCAAGTAAACCGTTTTTGGAACTTGTTTGAACGTCTAGGCATTTCCATACTTTTATATTCTCCGAGGTACACAACCCGGATCCCACACCGAGTACTGAGGGAATGTTTTTTTAGTTTTCCCAGCGAGAAATTCGGTACAACAACCCGGATCCCACACTGAGTACCGAATATCCGAATGGCGGTGAGGAAAGCGTAACCGGTCAAATGCGCTAGACAAAGACGCCGTGGATTGAAAGTCAGTGTGAGGCCTCAAGCTCGTCCATTGGACGAGTCACCCAACAGTCACTGATGAAACTCAACTCCGATTAGATATTAAAGATGAGATATGATTACGATTAGATATTCAAGATGAGATATGATTACGATTAGATATTAAAGATGAGATATGATTACAATTAAATATTAAAGGTGAGATATGATTACGATTAGATATTAAAGATGAGATATGATTACGATTAGATATTAAAGATGAGATATGATTACGATTAGATATTAAAGATGAGATATGATTATGATTAGATATGTAAAATGAGATACGATTATTAGATATTAAAGGCCACAGAGAGCCAGTAAAAATAAGATGCCGAAGGTCGGAGAGCCAACGGAAACAGTAAAGGGTATAGAGCGCCAGCGACTGAGGAATAAGTAAAGGATTTTTAAATCAGAGAGACATAGGAAAAATAATTAATAGATTGAAGGAGATTATGAGTATAATGATTTTATTATTATGATATAGATAATTGATACGACCACATAGATGATTAATAAGATTATATAGATAATTGATACGAGGTCGATAGATAAATATTACGAGGCATAGATAATTCAAAATAGACTTAAAATGATGGGGGGGTGAGTCGGATGAAAAGGACCACCACGGAAAATGCGAACAAGGGATAATAACGTATATAGTATAGTAAACGGAGGAGAAATTCGTATAGAGTATAAAATATTGGAAGTGTCATTTATTTTTAGATCAAACGGCAAGCAGAGCAATAACAAAGCAATCCAAAGCAATTTCAGAGCAATCAAAGCAGAAAAAGATTTCAGATCAAACGACAAAGCAGAGCAATAGCAAAGCAATATAAAGCAGTTTCAGAGCAATCAAAGCGGGAAAAGACAACCAATAAATCAAAAGCGATAACGATAAAAAACAGTCAAGTAAACGGATAACCGTAATCATTGATAGCATCAGTCATAATACGAGAAGCAAAAGCAGAGAAAAAAGAGAAAAGAGCCCATTGAAAGCAGAAGAAAATAGAAAAGCCATTAGCAGCAGAAGTATCAATACTGGAGCATCATAAGTAGCAGTAACAGGAACCGGAACAGATAGCGGATTAAACGAATTCGAATTCAATAGCAGCGAAGAAAGCCGAATAAATAATATAGAAAACCTTTTAGGAGCAATAGAATCAGAAAAAGAAGAGGAAAGATTAAAGGATCAAGACAACACATCAAACATGACAACCCCTGAAAGCTTAAACACAACACCAAGTCCAGACTCAGTATCAATTAATAATAACGCAACAAAATTCAGAGAAAAATTTAGAGGAGAACCTTTCGATGGTAATCTCAATAAATTGGATACAGTTATAAAAGAATTTGAAGTGTATAAGACCATTTGTCATTGGTCAGATCAAAAGGTAAAAGAGCGACTACCCCTATATTTGAAAGGGAGCGCACAGGATGTATTTGTAGAAGAAGCAAGAGACGCAACGAAATTAACAACATGGGCGGAGATTAAAGAGTTTTTAGTGAAAATATTCAGAATAGAGAAAAAGGGAAATAGGAAGATATTAGACTTCCTACATCGGAAACAAAGACGAGATGAATCTAATGCAGTATACGCCTGCGAATTAAAGAAGTTATGTAAATAAGCCTTAGGAGACAAAGACGTGGCCGAAGATAAATTGGTAGATGTCTTCATAAGAGGGATTAAAAGAGAAGACATACGAGCCAACCTTGGATGCTTGGCACCAGAAACGCTAGACAATGCGGTAGCAATCGCAAACAGATGTGAAGCCCATCTGGGGTTAGGATACCAAGTAGCAGCCATGGTCACAGAACCAACAACTCCAATAGCCAACAGTAAAAACAACAATACAAACCGGGCCATGAATCAATTCATTCCAAGAGCTCAACAAATGTTCAAGCCACCGCCAACAAGGAATCCTGAAAATAGCTCTAGAACAAGAAAAAGATCAATTAAGAGAAAAAGAAGAAACTCTAAAGCAAGAAAAGTAGCAATTAAAAACGAAGGCACTCATACTGAAACTGGATGAAGGACTAAAGAAAATAGAACAGGAACAAGCACTAGATCAGAAAATAGAATTATTGGCAAAGAAAGCCCTATCACGAAAGATGGAGGAAGAACAAGAGCCAAGATTAGAACTACAAAAAGATGAACAGGAAGCATCAACATCAAAAGAAAAAGAAAAAAAGATATTGGAACCAATAATAACAAAAAATCAAATCCAGAGGATACTACTACAAAAAATAGAAACAAGAATCAGAAGAGAAAAACCAACGTGGAGTGAAGAGCAAATTGATAACAGAATAAAAGAAATATGGTTTCAAACAAAAGGACCAACAAAGACAATGGAAGAAGGGGAACGACCGCTAAGACAAGTACCAGACGATCAAACAGACGAAGACGAAAGTGAAATAAGCAGTCTGGGAGGAGAAATATTCCAATCATGTAAAGAGAATAAACCAAATAAGGATGAACCAAAATCAGAAATAGAAGAGATGGAAACGAATGTGCCAAGAGAAGACGAAACAGAAATATTAAAAGAAATCAACAAGATAGTAGAAGAGGTAGATCGAAATCAATGTTTATAAACCTCAAAGACTCTACAACGTATAGCAGAATAATAAAACTAATTGCGAAAGAATACCAACAAGATAAATTCACAATACTCTACACAATTACTCTGCACGATTTCACAAAATTCAATGCGAAGGGATACGTCTTCGAAAAGGAGATGTCCCTGCCTGGTACGCAATTTGTTTGACTGGTTGATTTATCTTTAAGTTTATTACCTCCTTTACTCCGCTCTCTGAAATATTCTCTTCAACCAACTGGCAATTTTGTTGATCTGCCTTTTCTTTTTATACTCATCAATTTCGTTTTCCGTAATTAGAAAATTTGTTGACGTTCAGGGTGTCTCACACTGTTCGGGTTTTTTGTTGGCTCGGACTTCCCATTAGCTCGGGTTTCCCATTAGTCAATTAATTTTTAATTAATTTTTATTTTTATTAAATATTTCCTTCTGGGGAACCCTAATCGATTTAATTTTATTATATTTGGATTCATCTCGTCATTTGGCATCCGCCCATACCAGTTTCCCCCGATAAATATTTATTTTAAAATTTTAATTGATCTTCCCTTTTTAATTTTTATTTCGAATATCAATGTTTTTATTGATTTTCCATTTTTACTTTTGTGCATTTTGTTAACCCCAACACAATGTTTGTTGCTCATCTTTTCGTCCTTTCCAACGCTTTAGTTGGATTTATTGCTTAACGAGTCTTTTGATTCTGCACGCCTGGAAATTTTGATTATTTTTTAAATGCTAGAAATATTTTATTTGAGCTTTTTTTAATTGAGCTTAATTGCTTTTCTTAATTTTATTATTTCAGCTTAAATTTTTTAAATACGTGTTCGTTTTATTTGTGCTTATTTGGTATTTTTATCTATATTAAATTTTGTACTTACGACTGACTTTTCAGGAAGTCTCGAATCACTTTCTCAGTCTCACATTTTGGTTCTAACCTAACATAGCATACTCATTCATCGAAGTGGTTTTAATCATTTTATGAAGCCCCCTATGACTTCGATGATATCTGTATGAATTTATTTTTGATAGTAGTAATGTGAAGATGGTGGTGATGGTAGAATGATGATCATTATTACGCGTGATAAATTAGTTGACGTAGGCAGTGTGGCTCTCTATACAAACCACATATGTCACCCCTTAAGCACCAAAACTTTTTTTATTAAAAGAAATGAATGTGACAAGGTCTATTATTATAATTGATTGCCAGTGATTCCTATATAAACTATCTCTGAGATTATAAAGCTGCAATTTTACTGTATAAAAATAATTTTCGAATAAAATAAAGAGACAAAATAAATTGTGAGTCTAAAGGTGACATGCATCGGGTATCTACGTTAGCATTCTAGTGAATTTATTGAACGAAGCGCATTTATTTTTGATTCAGTAAAGAATTTATATTTTCTTGTGGTTTAATTGATTGAACCAGATTGAAAGCTGTTTATTAATATCCCAGAACTTTTAACCTTACCTAACTATTTTTACCAAAATTTAACAAATTTTTAATTTTTATTTACAGAACATCTTTTCTGGAACTATTTACGTTTTTTGTTTTATATTTAATTTCTGTAACCAAATTCTGAATTTTTATTATTTCATTCTCGTCGTCTTATTGTTCTGAACTTTTTACGTATTACTCTGGTTCTTCAATACGTCATAGACATTACATCCAAGAAATTGGTTTCTTCTTGTTTTAGGAAAACATAAAACATGTGAAACCAACAATATTTTTCTTTTATTAATTATAAAAATAACTCAATTTTTTGATATTAAAAGTTTTCGTAAGTAATATTTCAAAAAATCTACTTTCGTACAATCTTAAAACAGCTCCTAAATGACTTTGATTTAAATTATACCTCAGAAAATTCTAATTATAGATCGAGTAAAAATTATGTAGAATATAACTTGACACTGGAAAATTGCACCCGATTTTCCTCATAAAACGATTTTTCGTCATTCAGTGCACACAAATTTAAGTATATGGCATGCTAAATGTAAAATAAACACATGTGTCTATAATCAATTATAATCTGTATTAGAAAATATTTAATGATGTATTCGGGGAATTCAAATAACTCTAATAATATGCTTTATGGTGGACCATTAGGCACTTATCTCAGTGGAATTTACCAGCCTATTTCTCCAATTAATCATAATGTTCCAAAGATTAATAGAAGAAGTAGTTTAAGAACCAATTTATCAACTAACAATTCTTCTGGAAATTCATCATTGTATTATACTCCACAACCTAGAAGAAGACATGAGGTAAAACTTTTTATATGTGTCTTGTATTAATAATTTAAATAACTAATTTTCATAAGTATTAAAATAATAAATTAATAGAAACAAAAAAATGTTAATTTAATGAATCCAGAAACTAGACAAATAGTCAGAAATAATTCTAATATTTATATTCTAGAATCAAGAACAATATTAAAATTGTTACATTAATTATTTTTAATTTTATGAAATTATGTAACGCATCAAATAAACCTAAATAAACAAGGTTTTTTAGTATGAATTAGTATGAATTTAACCTAGCAATCCAAGCCGGAATAAAATTAAAAGATGAAATACGAAATAATTTCTTAAATCTCATACCGTAGTAGTAGGCTACAGCAAAATTTGACCCATAAAGTATAATATTAAAAATAATTTGTAATGGCAAACAATAATTATAAATTATTTCCATTCAAAAAGTTAATATTTTAATGTACATGAGAAAATAATTCAAATTTTGTTTAAATGGTTCTTTAAAATTTGTACTCGAGAATGCAAATAGCGGATGTTTTACTGAGTATAGAGCAGGCATGTCGAACATTTTTATTTATGATTGTTATGGACTACAGTTGTTAGTTTATTTGTTTTTTGTTTAACTGCCACTGTTTCTGAACTCTGTATCCTTATTTATAGTTTTCAATTATTTTAAAAATTAATCAATTTCCCATAGTAAGTATCCAAACAACTTACTCTAAATAACAAATCTTACGATGATAATTGAAATTATTCCAAACACAATCTCTTGTTATAACGGATCCTACCCAAATTACATTTTCAGTCATCAATTGCTTTCTGATTTCAAGGTACAGTTATAGCTTTAAATCGTAACTATAAACTCAATTCCTTGGAAGTTGTAATCGAACATAAGAATCGAGAAAAAAAGTACAATTAATTTCGGGAAGAACTGACAGAATCATTTGCTCTGATAATAGAAACTCTGTGAGAAAATCCGAAGTGGTAAATCGTTTTAACATTTAGTACAATAAATGAAACTTAGTATCTATATTATTGTTAATTAACAGTATCATTTTTACTTTTTGTAGTAACGTAAATATTAATTTAACACAACATTCACCCAGACCGTCCAGATACATTTTTACTAGAGAAGTAGCATATAAATTGGCTAAGTAGGCCAGACGGCCAAAAGTCCAGATTTTTCTCGATCTTACGGTCTCGAAAGAATCTGTCTTTTGGTTGCCTAACTTACTTAGCCAATTTATATACTACCTCTAAATTCTAATTTTGTAAATCATTATTTTGTTAAATTGTTAAAGATTATAAAAAAATTAATTTCATTATTGCTTACTATTAAAATAAAAATAATAAAATTTTTAAATAAAAAAACCTCATTAAAAAAATGTCTAATAATGTTATAACGAATGTATTCCATGTTATAAAACTTTTCAAACACTTTCTGCTTTAATATCACATTTAAAATCTAGAGCTCACCTTGAAAAAACTGTCTGGGGTGATTGGTATGCTGATTTATGTTAACTATTAACTGCAATAAGAAACAAAAAATAAAATATTAGTGAACAAAGTAAGGAACGTATATTATCAAACAACAAAAATTAATAATAATAATAATTTTCTTATCTGCAGGATAAGTCGACTTTAGATCATTCTTCTTTATTGGACGTAAAAGATTGTTTTATTCTTTTTTGTCTTGGTTTTTTTAAGGAAACGCGGTATTTGAGGATAGTTTGGCTTAAGTAATCCTTTAATTTGAGTTCGTAGTGATATGTGTCCCATCTGGCTCACTTTTTGGTATCCACCCTATGCTACTTATTAAATTATAAAGAGTGATATTATGTATTTTTAATTTCTTGACTTTTTTTAAAATTTAATTTTTATATATAATAATCATTTTTTTTATTTCATTTTTTTAATGATTTATTTATTTTTATTTAATATTTATTATTATTTATTATTATTATTAATAATTCTATTGTTTTTATTAATATTTTATTAGTATTATTATTATTATTATATTTATTATTATTATTATTATTATTATTATTATTATTTTTATTTATTTTACACATATTTTATATACAAAATTTTTATTACGAATATAACAATTATAAACATCAGAAACCAATAAACATTTATTAAATAGATACAACAATGCTAACCACAAATATGTGAATGAAAAGTTTGATAAATATGAGCAATTTGATGTACAGTTTAATGATTCATTTGATTGGTAGCTTGATAATCGATTTGGAGAGCAGCCCATACACAGTTTGAATATTATTCTGTAAACTGATTGATATTCTGTATCATATTCTCTATCATCAGATTTCAATACAGTCAAAACACTGTATATGAAGTATAAATTATCTTTATTTTTTACGTTAACTATTGCCTTTTTACCTATTAATCCTTTAGGTGTGGGAATATAATTATGTTCAGATAATCTATATATATATTGGAGACCTTTGTTATTTTAAAATTTCAGTTCTCTCAACAATTTCTTTATGCCATCTTCTAGGAAAGTACTAGTCACAGGAGCAGCGCGATTCGATATACAAACTATTTTGGTTTTTTCATCTTTTTCAAATTCTACTTGAATTCTAAATTTACCTTTCAATCTTTGCATTTCGACTAATGCTATTTTTAATTTTTCTACTAAAGTAGATGGAAGCACTATTTACTTAACGTTATATCTATCGATATTCACTTTTATAATTTGATGTGAACGTAATAAGTCGTACTTAATTTCGGGTTCAACAATAATGTCACTAAATCCCTGTCCAATTTGAATACTATCTTTTATAATTATTTTTTCAAATATTTCCGACGTGATGGTACGTTTTCTTTTCACACCGCTTTTAAATAAAGACATTTTATCATCATTAAATTGGGTCAAATGCGCTCTATGATCATTATATTATGACATGGCTTGTAGATTGGCAGTAATTCGGGTAAAGTTTGCCTTAATTATGAAAAACATTCAAATGTGTAAATAAATTATTTAAAGAAAGTTGGCTTAAAAAGTAATTATTTAAATTAAATAATTTTGTTAAATAAATTATTTAACTCAAATAATTGAAATTACAAAATATTATTATTAAATTATTTAATAAAAATTAAATTTGTTTAAATTAATTGTTAGTAGTAAACGCCAAAAATTTAAAAGATATTTAAATTAATTTACTAAAATATTGATTTAAACGCAAATAAACTTCTTAAGTTAAAATTTATTACTTATTTACAAAAATTAATTATTTAATTACAAATAATAAATAAATGATACTTATATCGACTATTTATCATCACAGATGACGAATTGGCATAAATGTTTTTAGAATCATCATAAAGAATTGTTTTAGTAGTTCCATAAATAGTTCCATAAACAGAATAATCGACATTCATATCATCTAAATTAAGATAATTAATACATTAAATATATAATAGATTATCATTTCTATATACAATTTCACCAATGTTGGATTCAGTAACTGAATTGATTGCGTTTAAATTATCTAAGTTAATATTATTATTATTATACATTATTAAATATATTTACCTAGTTTTTGATCAAGTTCACCGGCATTCATAAAATTTTTGTTAGAGCTCATTTTAAATGTTAGGTAGTAAAGTTAGGCTAGTAATAATGACTAAATTTTGAAAGCATTTGGTTTATATACTAAGTGATTACACACATAAACCAATCAAAATCGAGTAAGAGGTAGGAAATTATTTTGAATCAACCAATCAAATTTGAGTAAAGATTAGAAAATTACTTATATTCAATCCACACACATACATTATATTACTCATACAACTATTACATACAAATGAATGTCATTAATCAATCAAAATCATGCATCGATATTGCAAATATGAGTAATGAGTACATTGTATGAAAGTTATAAATTATTTCTACGAATTGCAACAAATTAATAATTTATTTCATCAATTTCTAACAAAAATAGGAAAATATTGCAGTGAATTGCAACAAAGTACTTAAATATTACAACAATTAATAAAATATTTCATTAAATTGCAACGAAGTAACAAAACATTGCAGTCAATTGTTTTGAAAAAATAAATTATTTAATCGAATTACAGTCAAATTATAACATATTTCTATTAATTGTAACAAAATATTTCGTCAAATTGAATCAAAGTTATAAAAAATTACTGTAAATTGTATCAATTTAATTAAACATTACAACAAATTATTTTATCAATATTATTTCATTGTAATTCACTTCATTTTATCACGTAACATCCATAAAATATATAATTCACAACAAATCATGTGTTAAGCACACATAACACACTATTTCAAATTTCTGATCAAGACCTATTATAAAGAATTAAATTTTACATATACTTTATTACAGCAGAAACTCTATGAAAGTTAGTTAAATATGTAAAAAGTGCATATTTTACAAAACACGTGTGTAGCACACACACTAAACTATTTGAAATTTCAAATATAGCCATCTTATAGAGAATTTATTTCCACCTATGAATTATTTGACTAAAAATATAGTAGATACCTTCACGTCACATACAAAATGGCTAGAAGAAAAACGGGATAGTAGGTAGTAATGCGCTTTCCAGATACTTGAAAAAGTAAGGGTCTCACATTGGGTTTTCAAAAATTTTCCGAACCCCCTTTTTTGCGGTACCCCCCCATACTATTTTTGTTTAAATAGATTATTATGTCATTTTAGAAAACTTTTAAAATCGCGATTACGCCACTATTACATTGGAATATTTACATAGAAATGATAGCCATGTTGTACTCTACCATTACATACCTTCGAATCTTGTTTAAATCAATTATTACGTACTTTCAAAATTTTTATAAAACCATTCATTACATCAAAAATTTTAACATTCTTCTAGAATTGTTGATTTCTATAGTCGTAATTTTTGACGCTTGTTCTAATCGTACTTGAATATTCTAAAACTTTACTTTACAAACATACACGGGGGGCTCTGGTATTCGGAAATTTTTTTTTGAAAACCTAATGGGGGACCCTTTTTTTTCCAAGTATCAGGATTGCACATTACTACCTACTGTCCCGTTTTTTAAAATTAATAATAATAATAATAAAAATAATAATAAATAAATTAAATTAAAAATAATTAAATAACAAAAAAAATAAATGATTAATATATATAAAAATTAAATTTTAAAAAAGTCAAGAAATTAAATACATAATATCATTCTGTATTATCTAATAAGTAGTATAGGGGGTACCAAAAAATGCCCCAGGTGGGGAGCATATCACTATTCGAGACCGTCTTGCTTACTTATCCAATTTATATACTACTTGGAGACTCGACTGGGCTCTTCCAATTCCACTACAATACAGCATCGCAATATAATAACATAAATATGTAGGAGACGTTTTCTTAACAATGATGATAAAAGATACTGTTGACAAATTGATGAAAAATTCTAAGTATCCATTTTTGGGAAGGTCTGAGTGTAATTTTACAAATAAGTTTGAATTGAGTGTTGATCAAAATAATAGTTAAAATGTATTAATGAGCCTGAATTTGTGTTACTATTGCCGTACTCAGAAGTTTTAACAAATAATAAGAGGAAATTAAGTAAACATATGGAATTTAGAGTATAAGATCGTTTCTAATTTGTGTAAGGTACGCAATATGTTTATTATTAAACTAACTTACCCGTCACGCGTTGCTGCCATCTCAAAAGAAAGGAAAAAAAAACTTTTTTCAAAGAAATTTATTAAATGAAATTTTTGAGTTTCAGTGTTACATGGTAATGCCTATGGTAGGTAGTAGTCATTCGCAAGAGCAACCCATCTCGTCCACTCTGCAGCAACACATCCTTAATAAAAAAATAATAATAATAATACTATATAATACTATGTAACACTGAAACTCAAAAATTTCATTTAAAATTCTTTGAAAAATATTTTTTTGAAAAATTTCTTTGAAAATTTGATCGTTATCAACATGTATAAAAAAGTCATTGTAAAAATTATACTAAAAAATTTGATTGTAAGATTACATTAAAAATTTTTTCAATTAAAAAGATGTATAAAAATTTCATTGTAAAATTATCCTAAAAATTTCATCTTTAAAAATATGTATAAAAATTGATCGATAAAACTATACTAAAAATTTTCTTTAAAAAATTTTATCATGCAATATTGTTGACTCTTTAACTTTAAAAATTCTTACCTTATGTAACTTACCTTTTGACCCTCTATTTACTTTTAAAAAATTCTAACCTTATGTAATCTGCCTACTATAACTGTTTTTTTAAAATTTTCAGCTTTAAAAATTAATTTTATGTAACTTAACTATTGACCCTCTTTTTAATTTTAAAAAATTCTTACCTAACTTACCATACTTTACTCTAAGCACCTTAATTTACTTAAACTTATTCTAACATACTTTAAATTACTCTGATGTACCTTAATTTACTTTATGAACTTTAATTTACTTAAATGTACTCTAATGTACTTAAATTGACTTTCGACCCTATAATTTACTTTAATTTACCTTAATGTACTCTAATGTATCTTAATTTACTTGAGGAACCTTAATTTACTTTAATATACTCTAATGTATCCTAATGTACTTTAATTTATCTTAATTTACTTTAGGTATTTTAACTTATTTTTATCTAGAGCCTAGACTTGCCTATGAAAATTGTGTGAACAAATATTTCAAGTGTTTTTTTAACAAGCATATAAAATACCCCTGTCAATTTTTTATCGGTAGATGATTCAAGCCATTTTTATTTTATGCCTATATTTACCTATAGAAAGTATTGAGACCAAATATTGCATTGTTTTTTATTACGAGTTAAAAATATCCCTGACTATAGTGCGACCATCTTAGGCGATTTGAGCCAATTTTAATTTTATGCTTTTTTTATCGTTAAGCGATTCAAGCCAATTTTATTTTAGTCTTTTTATATCGAGAGTCAAAAATACCCTTGACTATAGTGTGATTGAAAAAAATATTTTGTGGATGAAAATACACTCTCTAAACATCGTAGGCGATTTGAGCCAATTTTAATTTTATTCTTTTTTATCGAGTGTGATTGAAAAATATTTTGTGGATGAAAATACACTCTCTAAACATCTGAGGCGATTTGAGCCAATTTTAATTTTATGCTTTTTTTATCGTTAGGCGATTCAAGCCAATTTTATTTTAGTCTTTTTTTATCGAGAGTCAAAAATACCCACTGACTATAGTGTGATTGAAAAAAAATATTTTGTGGATGAAAATACACTCTCTAAACATCGTAGGCGATTTGAGCCAATTTTAATTTTATTCTTTTTTATCGAGAGTCAAAAATACCCCTGACTATAGTGTGAGTGAAAACAATTTTGTGGATGAAAAAAAAATTTATTCAAAAAAATATTTCAAACAATTTTATTTCAAAAATTCGCCAAAATTTGAATTTAAAAAATCCACGCCAAAAATTCGAAAATATTTATCCAAAAAAAGTTTGCGCACACAAAAATTAATTATCTTGATTAGATAATTATATAACCAAGACACACAGTGATTAATCAGTGATAAACCTCCACCCTACTTATTATACAATGGTGTGTGGGCGCGAAAGGCCACTAACTACCTACTAACTTTTTACTAACTACTTTTAAACTACTTTCAAGCTCCTGTGATAGATCAGAAAAATCGTATCCATATCCACCATTAATTTGGATATCAATGAATCCTGGAGATAAAATTGCTCCCGGGCAATCTATAATCATATCAGGAACACATTTGTCGACATAAAACAATTGCTCTGAATCCATAAATCATCCACAAGAGTTTTGGAGTTCAAACAGAGAAACCTAGTTAGTAAATTTAATAAATTGATTTGTAAATGAAAAATGATGGGCATCTTCAATTTTATTAACAATCATCACCAAATTAATTCATAGTAGCAATATATTTTCTGATAAGTTATTTACATATATGTAAAGTAATATATGTTTTATTTTACAAGAAAATTCAAAACAATGACTAAATCAAATTATTGAACAAGACAATTTCAAATCAAGTATTAAAAAAATTTGAATTTTTTTGAATTAAAAATATTTACATCCTTAAAGACCGTTTCAAGTCTTTTTTAAAATAAATTAATTTTTTCATTTTCTTTTTAAAATTATTGTTGTTACTTGGAGAAAAGACTCAAATTTTGAATCCATTCTACAAGTTACTAAACTACATGGGGGCTAAGGGAACAAACTAACCAAATTCTCAACAAGTGGATAAAATTATAAACAAAATTAATTGATTGAAAATAGTTGACCATATTTCAATGCCTTTGTAAAGGCTCAAAATAATAAAAGAATGTCGATTTTACAAGCTTTTACTCCATTTGCTATTGACGATTTACTTTAAGTTATTGTAAATATAGTTTGAGGTTATGTAAAGTTTAGTAAAGCTAAAAAATGGTATTACAAAGACATAAGAGATCCCTTTTATCCTTGGTAAACACAAAAAATAGACGTTTAATGAAAACATAATAAATAAACAAATTGGTGGGTTCTTGGGTACATTAATTCCAATAGTTCTATCTGCAATTAGTGCAATTTTATTATTAAGATCTTAATGGGTTTACATCACTCTAAACCTGATAAAGTCGATTTAAATATTTTAACATGTTGTAATAATGAAGGAAACATTAACTAAAAATCAACTCAAAACAATATCGACAGAGCCAAAAGATCCAGATGGTTTTGGTGGTGTAAAAAATTTAACAAAAAGAGTGATTAATTCTAAAAAAGAGACTCAAAAATGGCTATCTGATCAATTATCGTACAGTTTAAATTAACCAATGTTGAAATGTTTCCTAACCAGGCAGTATAAAACAAGTGGAATCAATGATTCCTAGCAAATGGACTTGATGGAAATGATACCTTATTCGAGAATCAATAAGGGGTACAAATATATTTTAACATGTATTGATGTTTTCCGTAGATATACCCGTGCTATTCCAACAAAAACTAAATCTGCTAATGAAATGGCCATTGCAATTAACAAATTATTTAAAACTGCACGACTTCGTAATTTACAAACTGATTTGGATAAGAAATTAAATTAATTTAAATAAATTTAATTTATATTAGGTAAAGAATTTTATAAGTTAAAGAAGTTATCAAAACTAATCATTACTCAGTATTCTCTCAATTCAAAGCTTGTTATGTTTAAAGATTTAAACGAAATTTGAGAGAAAGATTGAAAAAGTATTGTGTGCATCAAGGTAATAAAACTTGAATAAATGTTTTGCCAAAAATGATTTTTAGTTACAATCATTCGCCACATAAAGGTTTAAAAGGACTCAGACCTGCTGATATTACTGACAAAGTTGATGTTACTGACAAAGTTGACATTAGCAACAAGGTTTGACATTACCAACAAAGTTGGCCTTACTGACAAAGTACCAATGAAAGAAAAAATAAATAAGCCAAAATACAAGGTTGGCGATCATGTAAGAATTAGTAAAATCAGTACTTCTCTGTTCATCAAGAATTTTGATAGCAATTGGAGCGATGAAGTATTTGAAATCAAAAAAATAGATACAAAACAGAATCCGATAATGTATTTAATAACAGATCATCAGAATAAAGAAATCAGTGGAAAATTCTACGAACAAACACTCCAAGTCATTCCAATCATCACAATATCCAGAATTCAAAAGATTTTAAAAACCAAAAATGTTGGTAAATATAAACAATACTAGGTTAAATGGCATGGATACGAAACTCCTACTTAGATATCATCATCTCAATTGATTAAATAAATATTATGAAAGAAAACCAGTTTTATATTATTTTGTCTAGTAATAGTTGTATTCTTATTTATCATAATAATGAGACTAGTAATTTTAATGCACAAGTAAATCCTGTGTACTTGGATGGTGAATGGGAAGTAGCTTTGATTAATTTTACTTTTGTGTTTAATCAATTTCCGTACTATGGTAATTCTTGAATACGTCACGAATCGATAAAGAGTGGTATTGAAATAAAATATTTGAAAATAAATAATCAAAATCAAACTTATGAATCAATAAATCCAAAAAATGCTCCCGATGTTGACGTGTTTATTGAAAAATATGAGAACTTGGTAATGGTATATGCAACTTGCCATCTGTTATTAATAAAGTATTTGATGTTTTTAATAAAGAACAAAAATGAGGAAAGTAGTAGGATTGTGGCCCGCTAAACCAGTGGCTCGCTGGGACAAAGACATATACCCCCTCCCCCGGCCAAATTTTTTTCTAAGTTTAAAAGTACAAATTTTTTTAGGACAAAGACAATGACTCATAAAAAATTTTTTCAAGGTAATTTAAACAAAGACCATGACTAATCAAAAACAATTCAAGGTCATTCGAAAGTATGTCAAGGTCATTGAATGACTCATCATAATTTCTCAAGGTCATATTATTTTTAAAAATTTTTTAATTTAAAATTACTACTTGTAAAAATAAGTAGTGTTCTAATTATTAATATTTATTAATTTTTATTCTATTACTTATTTTTATAAGTAATGTTTTAATTATTATTATTATTATTAATATATAATAAAAACAACTACATAAAACTTTTATTATAAAGAAATAATTCGACTATAGTAGTATTGTCGAAGAGCTTTATTCAAAGCCCATTCCACATTATTCCGATATCGGGCAGTGCAGCAATGGCATCCATCACCACATGGATATTCAGGTTCCATATCTTTGGACATTTTGTTTTGCTTGACGTTCCATAGGAACTCATCTATTACGGAAAATATCCATATAGATGTATAATTAAAGACAAAGTCTGGAATTATTGATGCTGGCTTATCCTTCAATATTTCATGTATATCTGGATAATAGAAGTCCAGACGTTCTTTGATAACTTTAAAATATTCATCTACAAAACAAGTAAATAATTAAAATAATAATAATAATAATAAATTACCATGGATATTATATAGATATTTTCGTTCATAGCTTGAACTGCGCTCGGTACATCCATTATAATGATAAAAATTGATATAACAATTACTTTTATACTAATTTAGACCAATGAGAAGTTAACCACACAAACATTTAGCTATAAACAATAAATATTAATAAAAATATACATTAAAATAATTGTGAAAGTCTAGCAGTAACAATTTTCCAGATTGGAGAAAGCACATCATTTTGATCAGCTTTATATCCTTGGATTGCTATTGTAAAATTCCAGTTTTCCTGTTCTTTGAAACCTATTTCTGTAAATGCATCATAATATCAAGGATATTGATACTGTTTTCAAAACGATCAATTCGAATTTAAAATGCAATGAAAATGCTTTCTTCACCAGTCAATATACCAGATAAATCTTTAAAAAATGTAGTTTTTTTATTAATATTAATAATAACAAAGAAATATTTATTAAAATTTATGATAAACTTTATTACATATATATATAACCGATGCTTCAGTTAATATTTTTAATAAAAATTTGAAATTTGCAATATAAATATCTGAGCGTTTGGCTTCTGCGGCAACTTGAATAATTGCTATCTATCCACCGTTTGTTTCTACCCATGGATCAATTTTTGTTTCTATTACCTAAATAATTATAAAAATAAAAGAATAATAAATAGTAATATACCTCTATAGACCATTGGAAATAATTTTCAGTCAGATCCAGATTTTAATATAATATGTTTCATATACATTAATCCTACTATTATTCGCATCCATTTATTTTTTTCATCAAACATGTAACTAAATATCGATTGGAAGGTCTTCTTTCTCTCCGATGTTGGCAAATTGAGAATTTTTTCATAATCAAGTGGGATGTCTTCTAAGATTTTCTCGGTACGGTTTACCATGAATTTTATGTTTTTAATGATATCATCTTCTTCTTTATTATTAGAAACCATCTCATTCAACAATGTTATAAAAAATTTAGTTTCTGGCATTTTATAAAAATATTTGAAAGTGTAAGCTTATTTATACTATATTGGACCAATCAGAATCATGTATGAAAATTAAGAAATTGCAATGTTAAGAAAATATGTAAAAATATATAATGATTTGTTGCCACTGTTAACATTAACTTCTTTCAATTTGTTAACCGGTTGTTGAACTTCTTTCATTATACGATTGAACTAATCAGTTGTTTTATTAGAATAACATTTTATACTATATTGAACTTGATTCATCATTTTTTCATTAAGTTTACGATTTTCATTCAATTCTAATATTGATTTTCTTAATTCATTTTTGACAATACCTATGGTCTGATTTAGATATAGAATATCATCATATAATTCGTTTTTAGATCTTTTTAATGTCTCATGTGAGTTCGAATCGGACTTCTAAATTACTCATTCTTTTTAGATAATCTTTTGACTGGAGTTTTCAAATATCTAGGACTATCTATCATATACAAAATATCCATCAACACTGCTGTATCAGGACATACACATCTTGTTGAATTTTTACCTTGAACGATTACAACAATTGAGTTAGCCATATTAAAAAATAATATTATTATTAAAATTTCTTTTATCATTTTCAAATCTATATAAATTAATATTTATTGTTTATAGCTAAATGTTTGTGTGGTTAACTTCTCATTGGTCTAAATTAGTATAAAAGTAATTGTTATATCAATTTTTATCATTATAATGGATGTACCGAGCGCAGTTCAAGCTATGAACGAAAATATCTATATAATATCCATGGTAATTTATTATTATTATTATTATTTTAATTATTTACTTGTTTTGTAGATGAATATTTTAAAGTTATCAAAGAACGTCTGGACTTCTATTATCCAGATATACATGAAATATTGAAGGATAAGCCAGCATCAATAATTCCAGACTTTGTCTTTAATTATACATCTATATGGATATTTTCCGTAATAGATGAGTTCCTATGGAACGTCAAGCAAAACAAAATGTCCAAAGATATGGAACCTGAATATCCATGTGGTGATGGATGCCATTGCTGCACTGCCCGATATCGGAATAATGTGGAATGGGCTTTGAATAAAGCTCTTCGACAATACTACTATAGTCGAATTATTTCTTTATAATAAAAGTTTTATGTAGTTGTTTTTATTATATATTAATAATAATAATAATAATAATTAAAACATTACTTATAAAAATAAGTAATAGAATAAAAATTAATAAATATTAATAATTAGAACACTACTTATTTTTACAAGTAGTAATTTTAAATTTAAAATTTTTAAAAATAATATGACTTTGAGAAATTATGATGATTCATCCAATAGCCTTGACCATCTTTTAAATGACCTTGAAATTTTTTGATGAGTCATGGTCTTTGCTTCAATGACCTTGAGAAATTATGATGACTCACACAATGAGCTTTAATGAGTCACCGTCTTTGTTTGAATGACCTTGAAATATATGATGAGTCATCCAGCGAACTTGGCCTACTTTTGAATGACCTTGAATTTTTTTGATGAGTCATGGTCTTTGTTTAAATCACCTTGAAATTATTATGAGTCATGGTATTTGTTCAGATGACCGTGAATTTTTTTGATGAGTCATTGTCTTTGTCCTACAAAAAATTTGTATTTTTAAACTTATAAAAAACAAATTTTTGGCCGGGGTGGGTTATATATCTTTGTCCCATTGGGCCAATGGTTTAGCGGCAGCAATCCCACTAATGAGGAACACTTAAACGTCGAAAAATTATCAAGAAACATAAAACAAAAGAACTATATTCCAGTCATGATTAGCGCAAAATCAGATTACAATCGTATACACTCGTTTTTTGAGATTAAATATTGTAAAATGACATGTGAAACTTGTAATTTACCATCTCGTAGAGAATAAAATTCTGTATATCCATTAGTATAGTTTAGTGTTTTATCGTTAAGTTGTTTAAAACTAAATTTTTTTTAAATTAGATAATAATCGATTATAGTCAAAATTTAATGTTATGTAATCGTTCATTAAACCAAAATAAACTTTTTGTAAAATAGTATTAAATACCAGTTTCATATGTGATATAATCGGTTATTTGACAATTTTTGAAAATTACATTATTATTAATTTGTACAAAATTTCAATTAAAAAACTAAAAGGGTTCGGAAAATTATTATGTAATATGTTTTTGTTAGGCAATATTCCTTTTTTTCAGTTCTTACATGCTTTATTACTCAAATACTTTAAGTTTGAAAATTTTACTCTATTTTTCCCTTGACATTAATCTTCTTGAGAAAACTTTTGACCGGAAGGAATTGAAAAAAAATTTGTATGAATAATATAAATAAAAGAAATAAGTAACTATACGATTCACAGCTGTGTCAATAAGTTAATAAATAAGTAAATTATAATGTACGTGCTACATAACATCCATGGAGGGGCAATAAAATGTCCCTTTGTGTAATGATTTCCATGTTGACATTATGTTTTGTAGAAAACTGCGAGGAATTTTATTTTAACCAAATAAATAATAACGATCATTTTATTGTTTTATATATTTAAATTGTTCCAGTAAAACAGATGAAATTATAAAAATATCATTTTCGAAACGTACACTTTAATTTTTTAATTTTCTAACCACTTTAATCATATTTTAGAACTCAGATAAATATATTTCTCCGACAAGTAGTGTACCTTCAGCTTATAGGGAGACATCGTCTGCTAGATTACGACCCAAATCATATTACAATTCTGTGCAAACCAATTCAGTTTGTAGTAACTACAATAGACCTTCGTCAATGGTTATGAAAAATAGCATATCCTCAAAACCATCAATATTGTTTAATCAGGAAAATATAGTGCTTGATTATAAAAAATTATATGAAGATGAAAAATTAAATAACGATTTAAGAAGAAAAGAAATTAATGAAATAGAAAATGAAATTAACTCAAATAATGACATTATAGATTCAAAAAGAAGATGCCTTGATCAACAAAAAGTAATTAATTTAATATTAATTAAATTATTTTATTTATTTAAAAAAAATTTAATATTTTATTATGATTATTAAAGCAGTTAGGCGATTATTTCAATCGCGAGAGCAGTAGGATGTGTCACCTCCAAGACACCTCCCTAAAAACATCTAGGTCGAACCGAAATTTTATATAGGTCACTAAAATATATAAATTTTATAAGTAACACATACTTTTA
The DNA here is from genome assembly GCA_022537955.1 of Schmidtea mediterranea. Lineage (NCBI taxonomy): Eukaryota > Metazoa > Platyhelminthes > Tricladida > Dugesiidae > Schmidtea > Schmidtea mediterranea. The sequence goes on from CM039682.1 coordinate 22,335,869, forward strand.
CATAGGAAGCCAATCAAAATTAAGAAAATCAAGCCGAATTTGCAAAGTTTTTCTAAGTTTTTGGATTCATTGAACAACAATTCTATATAAAATCACCTAAAAAACTAGTGCCATATCCAGGTCAGATCCATTAATAATTGTTTGGTTGCTTCAGTGACATCTTAGACATTGAATTCTTTGAATAACAGTTTTATATATAAATCAACTTTATACTAGTGTCACCTTCAAAGATTAACATCAAATTTTTATTTTTTAAGAATTTATATACTTAGAAAAATTTTGACAAATATTTATATATATGTGGAAAATAATACATACATTTCCAAATACATACAACTTTTTATACAAATATTTTATACATGGAAAATTTTATAGTATTATTATTATTATTATTATTATTATTATTATTATTATTATTATTATTATTATTATTATTATTATTATTATTATTATTATTATTACATGTATTTTAATGAGGATTATTGATGAATATAGAGGATTTTGATACAGGTTAATATCAAAATTGATTGGATTCTTTTATTAACAACAACTAAACATTGAGGATATACGGGATATAATCATGATACAACTTTCCCATGGGAAAAATATCCTAATTAAAAAATTTCCCAAAACTCAAAATCCCTAGAAAAATTTTCCCAACTCAAAAATTTCCTAAATTTTTAAAGTTTTTTCAGAGTATTTAAAAACTTTGACAAAATTCATACAAATCATTAAAAATATGTACAAGGTTATAAATCTATATATTCGATAGATTCAAGATTATTTCGAGTTTATATTTGTTTGAGGATTCTATATCATTAGCCCTTAATTGCATTGTGTACCAAACTTGCTACATACCAGAATTTCACGTTTAGATCGCCTAAAATAAATACAAACTAACCATTTCAGGTCTGACAGTCATTTATTATTTTATAAATAGTTAATTTCATGTTAATCAGAAATTCGGAGGTATTATATTTACTTATTTTATTTGAGTTTTGTTTGCTACCCAGGTAAGGTTCATGAAATTTATTTTCAGTGAGATTATTCAAATGAGGAAGTTATTGAAGAATACAGTAAACCCTCCAACTGCGCGGTATATACGTTCCACAAAAACAACGCGCAAACCGAAACCGCGCACTGTGAACCCGATTTTATATGTAATTATGGGGTTAGGTTCCAGATATTACAAAAATATTAAAAAATATAATAAAAAGTCTTTATTCAACGACTAATATACATATTTACATTTATATAAACATAAAAACTAATAAAAACAGTCTCAATTCATTGCTTTTACATAATTAATATTACTATTATAAAAATTAATAAAAATTTAACATAAATAAAAATTATAAAAAACAATACAAGAACTAAAAAACAGTCTCAATTCAACGACTAAACATAAATAAAAATTAACATAAGTAACGTTATATTAATCACTGATACATGCTGATGAGCTTGATTCTATTGGCTGTGATTGTATATTTTTTGGAAAAAAGCTTGTTAACACTGATTGCTTACCAGCTTTTTGTTTTTCTTTATAAATTTCAGCATATGGTGCTAAAGCTGCTGTCAGATTTCTCCGAAATTTTAAGGCACGCTCCATATCAGGGTCCATATTAAGAGCTTGCTGTTCAAGTTGACTACCAAGTTTTAAAAAACTTGATAGTTTTTCGGTAGTAAACTTTTTCTCTTCTGTAATCTGTACATCTTCTTCACTTTCATCATTTTCATCATTATTACCACCGAACTGTGTCAAAATATCGTCAACAGTATTATTTTCTTCATTTGACACAAGGACTTCCGTGATATCTTCTGATTCTAAATTTTGAAAACCGTCCCCACCAATTGTTCTACCTAAAGTCACAATTTCCACAATTTCTGGCATTTCAACAACAGCTTCTCTAATGCAGCTTTCTTTTGATTTTGATCTTCAATCCAAAAGCTTAACACTTTTTCTGTTTTCTCTATTATTGGATTTCGTGGTTTTTTTTAATGTTTTTGCAGCTAGCGATGTAGAACAAACTACTGAACTTTTAATTTTTTCGGCATTCAATTTAATCCTCCTTATGCTGGATTCGTTCATATTGTGTCTCTTAGCTAAAACAGACATTTTTTCGCCATTTTCTAATTGCTTCACAATTTCAAGTTTTGCCTCTAACGTCAATATTTTTCTTTTGCCAGCTTTTTCCATTATTATATATAAGGTGTAGAAATTATTAAAAACCTATTAAATCAAAATGAGTATTAAATCAAAAATCAAAAATTTTATTTATACTTACTTTATAACACTCTTTAATTGATGTAATAATTTTTTATTACGGTTATATCTAATGCCCACGAATAAGATTTTTTTGAATTTAATACTAATTTATTTTTAATTAAATAAACACTTGTATAAATATCTATTAATTAAAACTATGTAATTTTACATCCTAATCCTAACCACATCAGTAGAAAAATGAAACTGCCTTTATTATTTTTATATAAAAAATACAGTGCATCGAAATACGATGAATCACTATTTTCACTACCATATGTATTCGTAGTTTTACGGGATTCACCATAAAAAATTAAATTGACATGATTTTTCTTGTTAAAATAGACAAAAACAAAAAAAAACCGCGCAGCTACGAAATTTTTAGCGCGCAGATCGAAATTTTGGCCGCGCAATTGCGAAATCGCGCAATGAAAAACCGCGCAGTTGGAGGGTTTACTGTACTTTCAATAATCAGATTAACATTTTATTATTTTTATTGTTATTTTTATTATTATTTCTATTATTATTATTTTTTATAATTATTATAATTATTAATAATATCATTATTATTATTTTTATTTCTACTTTAATTATTATTATTATTTTTATTATTATTTTTATTATTTTTTCTATTATTAATATTTTTTATTATAATTATTATAATTATTAATATTTTTATTATTATTATTATTACAATTTATTATTATTATTTTTATTATTGCAAATTTTTATTGTTAATATTATTAAAGCTTTTGTGAATTTAAGTATAAGAGAAATATGGTGAAAGGATTGATTTATCGTTCATGGGCTTTATCTTGATAATTCGGTAAAAAGTGTTGATAAATTGGTTGAGTTGTTGATAAAGAATGGATATTCTAAATCATTTTTATTGTTGATGATAAAAGAGAATGTTGATAAATTGATTTAAAATCCTAAGGATCCATGTTTTGGAAAGTCTGAATGTAATTTGTCGGATGGGTGTGAATTGAGTGTTGGTCTGGGTGATGGTAAAAATGGATATAAAAAAATTGAGCTTAAATATGTGTTAGTATTGCCGTACTCTGAAGGCTTTACAAATTATAAAAGGAAGTTAAGTAAACACATGGGAAATTTAGAGTATAAGATCGTCTCTAATTCGTGTAAGGTACGCAATATGTTTATTAATAAATCAAAAACTCCGGTTGGATTGTGTTCTGATCTCGTTTATCAATTTACATGTAATGGGTGTTATGCCACATACATTTGAGAGACTTCCCGTCATCTCTGTACTCGAGTTCTAGAGCATTGTCGATTGAAGGGTTTGACCAATATTAGTGAACACAATAAAGGCTGTAAAAGTGATATAGGAATGTCTGATTTTAGAATTTTGTTGAAAAGTTTTAATAATTATTGGGAACGCGTGATATGTGAAGCATTGCTGATAAGGTCATTGGATCCAAAGATTAATGTGCAAAGTGCTGTGACTACGAATGTTTTGAATGTTTTTAAATAGTTTACGTATGTTAAATCATGTTTGTTTTTTTAATATTATTAAAATAATTGAAAATTTTAAATTACATTAATTTTTAAAAATTAGAATATAAATGAAAATTTTAAAATTTTAAATTAATTAAAAGTGAATTGAATATATTTTTAAAAATATTTATTTATTAAAAAATTAAATTAATAAAAAATAATTTGTTTAAATTAAATGTTAATTCATAATATTTTTAGTTGGTTTTGAGTACCTGAAGATGATAGCTGTGCTATCGAAATATATCGTACGAAAGGTTTTTTATTGGCGTTATCTTTTAATTAAATCGTTGCCAAATTTATTTACCGTATATTTCGGCGTATAAGGCGACCGTCAGATAAGACGAGGTACAAAATTAGAGCAAATTTTTATGATTTATCATATATCGGGTTTTAGATATGCATAAAAGTAGTATAAATACAACTACCTGTACTGTAATACTTTCTTTTATATCGGTTGTATAAGACGACCCACAATTTTCAAGGGGGATTTTTTGACTTTAAGGGTCGTCTTATACTCCGAAATATACGGTAATTATTTATTTATTATTTTATTATTATTTTTTTTACAAGTTTTTATTTTTATATAAAGTAAAATAAACTTTCAACAAAGTATGGGATACAAATGTTATAAAATTTTTCAATATTGACTAGAAAAATGAATATGTGTGCATTTTGTGCATGTGAGGTATCATTTTACATGATTTTCAATAGTTTTTCGAAGGTTTACTAATATAATCCATGGTATGCAATGAATAGAAAATACTTGTGTTTACAATGAACAAATTTAAAGTTAAAATCGATATTTTTAAGACAATATTTTTGAATAAATATGATATTCATGTTTATGGCTCAAAATATGTGTGTGGTTAATCAAGGATACGGTACAGTATTTATAGAAAGGTTTAATGACAATGTGTTATTTATGATACATGTGTGTTTCGTGTTTGAAATATGTGTGTGTATAAAGCTTAAGTAAGGATTTTTCGAGCGTGTGAGGTATCATTTTAAAGGGCTTTCAAAGGTTTGCGATTATGGTCCATGGTTGACAGGGATATAAAAAGTGTAAATGTGTGTATAAAGTTAAAGAAAAATTCGATATTTTTTAGAAAATATGTGCATATAAATATCAAAAATAATTATGGCTCAAATGTGTGTGTTAAATCATTAATATGTGACAGTATTTATGGAAAAAGTTTAATGAAAATATGTGTTATTTTTTAAAAATTTATGAAATATTTATTTTATGGCTAATAATGTGTATGTGTTAAATTCTCAAGATGGTTTAGTATTTATGTAAAGTTTGAGATTAATAAGAAAATGCATGTAATTTATGATACACATGTGTTTTTGATTGAAATATGTGTATTTGTTTTACCGATATAAGAAAAATTATAAACAGTTTTTTAAAAAAAATACACATAATTTATGATACACATGGGTTTTTATTGAAATAGCTGTGTTTGGTTTACTGATAAAAGAAAAACTATAGACAATGCTTAAGAAAATACACTTCATTTATGATACACATGAGTTTTTGATTGAAATACGTGTGTTTTTTTTACTGATAAAAGAAAGATTCTAGATACTTTTTAATAAAATATATATAATAAGTGATCTAATTTAAAGACATTTATATTTAATACCTATTTTTGTTAAAAATCCAATTTATATTGATAATAAGGGACTAAATAACTTATAATCAAATATTTGAAAACCTAAGGGCTAAGAGTCATATTAAAAAAGGTTGCAATGCCTTTGTTTTAGAATTGGATAATATTGTTTTACTTAGTTTTACTATATTTTTATATTAATTATTAATGTCACTATGGTTCTTTATTATGCGTGTATTTATAATGTGCAATTAAACACGCTTTGTGTTACTTTCATTCAAATATTTTATACATTTTTCTATGATACTTTCGAATTCATTCACGAAATGGTAAATTAAATATTTTATGTAGATTATTTAATGTTTTTTATTTAAATATTTAATATTTAGAGATATATATGAGTATCAATTCATAATTTTTTTTGAAAAATAATTAACAGTTATTTACTACAAAATTTAGGGTGTATTTTTGATTGATGATATCGAAAGTACGACCATCTTTTACGCAAATTTTTAAAAAAATATTATAATAATAACCCTATTAATAATAATAAACATTTTGTGGCATAACTAGCATTCGGGTTCTTCTCTTTTCCTGTTTTCTTCCACTTTATTTTTCTGTTTCTTCATTATCCATCTCTGGTGTCCAGGGTAAGCTTGTCTAGCGTAACTCTTCACATTTTTTTTGTTCTCACCGTTTCTCCATTTATCGACCAGGATTAGCGTTTTCTTTATCTCTTCTGCACTTTTTATTTTCCGTTGGATCACTTCTTTCTCCATTTCCTTACTATCAGCACACACTATTAGCATTTTTGCAGTTAATTTCTCCTTCGTGAATTCTATATTCTCGAACAGCCTGTCCACCAAGTCCTCCACTTTTTTTAAAAATATACTTCAATCTCTTCATCTTGTCGTTTGTAATTCAACAGGTTTGGCATCTCTTTCGTAATCAAATGCCATTTGTAACCTTCTTTGAACTCTGTCTCCTTTCTTCCAAGTTTGTAATTTTACATTTAGTGTATTTTGTATAACTCCAACATTATTATGTTAGTTTAATATTTTTCCTAGGCAAGTGGGTTGTGAAATGAGTGACCTATTCTAGTGGTGAATCTTCCTACTACTTTCACAATTTTTAATCATTGCAGTACTTAGTTTATGACTATTACAACATCAATTTACAAAGATCAAATGCCAACAAAATTGTATTTTTACTATCCAGACCCTTTTCTGTGAAAAACAAGCCTTTTACCAACTTTAAATCGTGTATTTCTTTAATTTTTAATCACTATTTTAAAATATTTCGTAAATTTTGACCATATTATTGGCTTATTTTGTCAACTATTAATCTAAATCAATGTTTTTGACCAAAAACCAACTTTATTGAACATTAAAAAAAATTCAAAATGGTGAATACGTAATTTCACGTTTAAATTACCTTGACCCGGAACTCATAGTATTCGTTATAATTATAAATTAAAAACAGGTGTTTAGAAGTTTGTCCAATAAATATGTATGCTATTGGATCAACCAATGTTGAAAATAATTGTCTTAGTTTTAAAAACGCTTAATAAATTAAATATTACTTTTTTAATAATCATTAGAAATGAAATAAAATTGCAATTTGATAATGATTATTATGTGACAGTTATCCATTAAAACTTTAATTTAAATTAATTTCTTATTGTACAAATATTTTATTATGAATAAATACAAAAATGGTTTTAGATTTTGATGGACAATAATATTTCAACCGAATATGAATTACAGGTAGAAAATAACATTTAAAAAAAAATTAATATTTTGAAGGAAGTAGAATTATTAAAAAGTGAAGGAGATAAATTACGAGCTGAAAATAGAGCTCTGGCTCGAGTTGTAGCTCGACTTTCTCGTGAAAAATGAAATTCAAACTTCAAAAGTATTGAAATTTTAAATTATAAAACTTAATCATAAATTTAGAAATACTTCGTTTTTTCAGAACTGCATGGATCAATATTATTTTAACGTATTTCTGAGATAGGATATTCTTGATTGTAATTGAATTTGAAATACTTTTATGGATTTTTGCTTGAATTTAATGAAATTTTAATGATTTATAAAATTGTTGAGTTTCTTTAAATTTCGGTGGTGTGAGGCAATGGCTATTAAAGTGTTTAATTTAATGAATGCATGTTATTATATATATATACACACACACACACATATATATATATATATATATATATATATATATATCAATTACCCAAACACAATATTTTGCGCTGAAAGTGTCGTTAATAACCGTTACTTCATAGTCTCACAGTTCAACATTATGTAAGTGTAAAACTAGACTCAAAATATCAGTACAATTTATAAGTCATGCTGGACAAGACAAAGCAGCTTCCTCCGTGGTCGTCTTGGCCAGTCTCACATGTGGCGACTGCCATCTGCTCACTTGCTTGGTATTTCTCATCGATTTTCGGATTTTTTGTCAACCATATCTTTATTTTTACAAAAACATTTATTAATTAAATTTGTTTAAATAATTAATTTACTGTAAGCTGCTATTATTTAAAATTAATACTTCAAAAATAAAACTAAGCAATAACAAAATTAATTTAACTTATTTACAAATTTTATAAAATTATTTACAAATTTATTTTGTAATTAATCTACCAAATGCGGCAATTTTTCAAAACTATAATTTAAAAAAAAAAATATAATTTAATAACAAAATTATTTACAAAAACATTAATAAATTAAAATTTTCTACCCCTGAGTGTGTATGTGCAGTGGACATTAAATAAGAACCTAAAATTTTGTGCCGCGCTCGTGTGTGTGTGCACGGGACATTTAATAGAAACTTTGAAATTTTTTTGATTTTGTGGAAATTTTTTCAAACTTTTATCCAAACACCCCCCAGGCTAAACTTTTTATGATTCATAATATTTTCAAAATTTTTTCTGTCCCGTCTATTTCCGGCCTAGCATGGCGTATGATGTTGTACGCTCCACATTTTTCTTGCAAAGGCCCATATGCTTTTTAAATGCAGACTGTTTTCGGAAACCATAAAGACACGTGTGGCACCAATTAGATTGAATTCTAACCCCTTCAACTCTATTTCTATAATTGACCAATCGATCGAGATTAGTTACCGCCAAATAGTGATAATTTGATTCTAAAATTGAGTTAATTTGTTAATAGGTTAAATAAATATTACCTTCTTCAATCAATTAGAGATCTATCTGAGAGCCGGTTGAAGTACTTCTATATGCCAAGTCAACAAACGGATTCTTGAAAATATCATATAACTTTTTTTCATCAGATCCCTATTATATTGAAGTACGTTGATTACAATATTTCTGTTCATTGCTTCAAATGAAAACATAGTAAACTTATGTTAACTAGATAAAAAAGGCATAATTCTCAACACATCATGTGTGTAGCACACACAATCCACTATTTTAAATTTCGAATCGTGCCATATTATAGAGATTTAAATTTTTCATATTGTTGGGCCAGAACACAAACGGCCTTGTAAATTGTTTAAATGAATCAGTAATACACACGCAAATACAACATGCAAATTTAAAATCGGACCTATAAAACACCAACTAACCATGCTAAATTAAGAGAGAGGAAAACAATTAAATATAAAATCAAGAAACAAAAAATTAAACTAAAATATTAACAAAGTGCAACAAGATCCGCACGAAATAAACATAAACATAACATGAGAACATTAAAATTTGACCAAAATTTGACAATTTATCAAAAATACAAAATTCACAAAAATGGATCAAAAATTAAATAATTTGAGTTGGAAACAATTCAAATTAAAAGTTAAAAAAGAAAATTGTCAAATTAAATTATAAAATAATAAAAATAAGATTAGAAAATACCAGAAAATAACAAGGTCAAATTTTGTTTTACTAAATCAAAATTAACACGCAAGGTTAGGGTCGTACAATAGGTATATATACCGATTCATTTTCACATAATTTTAATCAGTTTTTTAATCTGAAAATCTCGGTTTTAACCAAAGACTAGTTTAAAGAAGTTTAAAGAAGTCTTGAATCAGTAGAATAATTTTTATGTGAGTGAAGAAATGTTCAGTGACTTTCTCCACGTCGCAACCAGATAACCTCATATGAGCTCTGTTTGCGGTGTCGGCGCGGGGAAAGGTTTTTATACAATGAATGAAGTTATGTATGCCAAAAATGAATATGTATTATGACAATTATATGCCAATAAATGATTAATTCAGAACTTTTTGTCGAAATTTTTCCGGCCCACAGCCACTTACACACCACAAGTCAATAAAATCTACACACAATTCAAGCTGTGTAAATGCAGTTTATCTGCTAATAGCCTGCGTCCGTGAAGGTTCCGGCGTGAATAACGCAGGGCCTAAACGTCAAATCTCAACCGTTATAGGGGAAATAGGGAGGAGGGGAAGAAGTCTTTTGGCTGCTTCTCCGCCACTCATTTTTCTATAATTTCGACACAAAAATTTAATTCACATACCGGCTAAAAATCATAAACATTGAGTAGCTCGGTGAGCACTCTTAAAAAATTATAATATGAAAACAATCATCCTAAGGTCAAACTGAAAGGGAGGAAGTGGGGAAATGAAGTCGGAAATCGTTATTATGTTTTAAACATTTTGAATTAAAAATAAAATTATGATAACGTATAATTAGAACTAACTACCCTAATATTTAACTGGCATAAGTTTGATAATACAAGGATAATCTATGAACAAAATGATCAGGGCGTAATCGTTTTTTTATTGGTAAATTCACTATCAGCCAGTTGTACCAAATAAAGGGCATAATGAATATCTTTAATATCGGTGACATTTTTATTATTAGCAATTAACTAGTATACTTGTAAATTGAGACTTCTGCAAAACACCCAAACCCTTTCGCCAAGTAACAAATCCACCCGAAATTTTATAATTAACCCTAATCAAACAATAAGAGAATAGTATAATTCTATCCAAACACCCAGACATATTATCATTCAAAATAATTCCTCAAGTATAATCCAACCACTAGTCAGATTAATAAGGAAAAATGAAATAATACAATCCAAGAAAATTTGTGTCAAGTAAAATGAAAATCGTGTTAAATAATCTCTAATATTACATCTAGGCGTACCACGAGACCGTGAAACTGCACATAAGCTTGCATAATTTTCACCCACCATAGAGGGGTCGAGTTAACTCCGAAGTAAACAAACTAAGGAGCAAAGGAAAGACATACACTTAAAATTTATACGCGATCAGTCGATTGAGAATCCCGTAAAACAATCCGAATAAAAATTGAAGAGAACAATAAAATAGAGATATACACGCGTTCGAATCACAGGAGCAGCATCCGGCATTAATTACATTCAGTGAGGAATAGTAATTTGACATTGTGGTGAGATGATGGAGGCTTGCGAACTCAGCGGAGTAGTAAATTAAATCTCTAAGACGAATGAGGTTTTAATCTATTAAAATAGTACGAAAACTAACCAAAAAAATTTAGTCGTAAAATACAGGTCTGAAAACCAACAGCAAATAAGTAATGAATCGTCCGATAAATTAAACCTAGAAAAATAAAATTCACATGATCCCAAACAAACAGTAGACGTGGCGAGACGTGTATAATCCCACAAGAATCAACTGGGAGTAGGAAATGACCACGTGGAGAGAAGCCACATGATATAAATCGATCACCAATGTAGAAATTGTGGAGAGAAGAAATTGTAACACACCTACTCCCAGGCTGAGGTAGAACATAGACTATAAATAAGTCGATGGATAGTAGTGGGATGTGTCACATCCAGCACATGTCACATCCAGCACAGAACCCCCCCCCCGCCGAGAGAAAATTTTTCTAAGTCCAAAAGTCCAAAAAATTTTTAAGACAAAGACCATGACTCATTCAAGGTCATTGAAACAAAGACCATGACTCATTCAAGGTCATTGGATGACTCATCATATTTTTTCAAGGTCATTTAAACAAAGACAATGACTCATTCAAGGTCATTGGATGACTCATCATATTTTTTCAAGGTCATTCAAAATTTCTCAAGGTTCATATTTTTTTAAACATTTTTAAATTTAAATTTACTACTTATAAAAATAAGTAGTATATATTTTGTAAATTTATTTTATTATTATTAAATTAAATTGTTTGTTTTAATCAAGTCAATTATTTTATTATTATTATTATTATTAATATTATTAATATTATTATTTTTATTTTTATTATTATTATTATTTTTATTATTTTTTTATTATTTTTTATTATTATTATTATTATTATTTTTTTTTATTATTATTTTAATTTTTTATTATTATTACATGTTTTAATTTTTATTACAAGTTTTATTTTTTATTAATATTATTCTTTTTATTATTAAGATTATTATTATTATTATTTTTATTATTATTTTTATTATTATTACTATTTAATGAAAACCAAGACATATACAACAAATTTATTATAAAGAGATAATTCTACTATAGTAGTATTGTCGAAGAGCTTTATTCAAAGCCAATTCCACATACTTCCGATATCGGGAAGCGCAGCAATGACATCCATCACCACAAAGGTATTCGGGTTCCATATCTTTTGACAAATTGTTTTGTTCGATATCCCATAGGAACTCATCGATTACAGTAAATATCCATATTGATGTATGATTGAATATCAAGTCTGGAATTATTGATGCTGGCTTATCCATGATTCCATGTATTTCTGGATAATAGAATTCCAGACGTTCTTTAATAACTTTAAAATAATCATCTAAAAAACAAGTAATAATAATAATAATAATAATAGTAATAATAAATTACCATAATGTTTGACTTCATTCATAGCTTGAACTGCGCTCGGTACAATCATTTTAATGATAAAAATTGAAATAACAATTACTTTTATACTAATTTACACACACACACACACATCTTTAGCTATAAACAATAAATATTAATTTATATAGATTTAAAAATGATTAAAGAAATTTTAATAATATTATTAGTTTTTAATATGGCCAACTCAATTGTTGTAACCGTTCAAGGTAAAAATTCAACAAGATGTGTATGTCCAGATACCGCTGTATTGATGGATATTTTGTATATGATAGATAGGCCTAGATATTTGAAAACTCCAGTCAAAAGATTATCTGAAAGAATGAGTAATTTAGAATTCCGATTTGAACATACATATGAGACTTTAAAAAGAGCTAAAAACGAATTATATGATGATATTATATATTTAAATAAGACCATTGGTACTATCAAAAATGATTTAAGAAAATCAATATTAGAATTGAAAGAAAATCATAAACTTAATGAAAAAATGATGAATCAAGTTCAATATAGTATAAAATTTTATTCTAATAAAACAACTGATCAGTTCAATCGTATAATGAAATTACAACAACACCCAGTTAACAGTGGCGGCAACAGCTTGAAAGAAGTTAACAGTGCCAACAAATCATCATTGCCATTTCCATTATATATTTTTACATATTTTCTTAGTATTACATGATTCTGATTGGTCGAATATAGTATAAATAAGCTTACACTTTCAAATATTTTTATAAAATGCCAGAAACTAAATTTTTTATAACTTTATTGAATGAGCTGGTCTCTAATAATAGAGAAGAAGATGAAGTCATTAAAAACATGAAATTTATGGTAAACCGTACCGAGAAAATCGTTGAAGACATCCCATTCGATTATGAAAAAATTCTCAATTTGCCACCATTGGAGAGAAAGAAGGCATTCCAATCAATATTTAGTTACATGTTCGATGAAAATAATAAATGGATGCGAATAATAGTAGGATTAATGTACATGAAACACATGATATTAAAATCTGGATCCGACTATGAAAATTATTTCCAATGGTCTATAGAGGTATATTACTTTATATTGTTAATAATTTATTATTATTTAGGTGATAGAAACAAAAATTGATCCGTGGGTAGAATCAAACGGTGGATGGACAGCTATTATTCAAGTTGCCGCAGAAGCCAAACGCTCTGATATTTATATCGAGAATTGCAAATTTTTATTAAAACTATTCACTGGAGTATCTGTTTTATATTTATGTAACAAGGTTTATCATAGATTTTAATAAATATTTCTTTGTTATTTTTATTAATAAAAACTATATTTTAAGGATTTATTGATTATTACATGTACATTCTTCATCACCACAAGATTCTATCATAATATTTTCTATAACATGATCAATACAATTCTTAAATTCGGTAGGCTCATCTTTTTCGGTAGCTTCTTCAACATTAATAATTTCTTCAGAATCATTAATAATTTCAGTATCTCCATCATTAACAATTTCATCACTCTGACATCCAGAATCACTCTGACATTCAGATTCGCAATCCGATTCTTTACTCAATGCTTCAACTAGAGTCAACATATCTCTAATTTTTACACCGGTTATTTCTTCAAGTTTATCAAACAAAAAGTTTATTAAATATTCTAAACCAAAATTAATTAATTATTTTATATTTATATTTTACCTTTTTCAGACATCATTTTAACACTATTTTAAAACTACTTATAATTTTGTTTATAGAATAACAAAGAAACATTAATACATTTATTAAACACTATACATTAAAATAACTGTGAAAGTCTAGCAGTAACAATTTTCCAGATTGGAGAAAGCACATCGTTTTGATCTGCTTTATATCCTTGGATTGTTATTGTTATATACCAGTTTTCCTGTTCTTTGAATCCTATTTCTGTAAATGCATCATAATATCTGGTATATTGACTCGTGAAGAACGCATTTTCATTGCATTTTAAATTGGAATTGATCTTTTTGAACGTATTATCAATATCCTTGATATCTAACATTGAGAGAGTACCAGCAAGAGATTGAAATTGCGTTTTATTGAGTTTGACTGGATTTGCCAATTGCATATTGATAGGCTCCTTTAAAAAATACATTTTATAATTGTGGAACATCTGAACTGGTTGGACGCTTATTTTCTTGGTCATATTTGATTTATGATCTTTATAAGGTGGTGACGCACTTTTATACCCTTGACAGATACTGATTAACCAATCAGAATCATGCATGATAAGTGCATGATAATTGCATGTTAAGCGCGTGACTGTATGTAAATTAACCCGTTGAGTTTTATGATTTTACACATATCATCTATATAAATGTATTATTATTTTTATTATTATTACTATTATTATTATTATTATTATTATTATTATTATTATTATTATTATTATTATTATTATTTTTATTATTAATATTAATATTACTATTATTATTACTATACTAATAAAATTACTATTATTACTATTATTATTATTACCAAAACTAACAAAAATAAAACTATTACTATTATTAATATTATTACCAAAACAATAAAAATAAAACTATTATTACCAACACTAACAAAACAAAACAATAAAAATAAAACTATTATTACCAACACTAACAAAACAAAACAAAAAAAATAAAATTCAAAACATTTATTTTCGAAAAAGTTGGTATTTCGAAGAATTTCTAACTGATTTTGCCAGGCACCATTCCACATAGCGCTGGTATCGAAAATCGCAGCAGCTACAACCCAGAATACAAGGGTATTCGGGTTCCATCTCCTTTGGTCTTCTGTCAAGCTTAATATCCCATAGAGCTTGATCAATTATGTTAAAAATCCATATGTTGGTGGTTGTATAGACCAAATCTGGAATTACTGATTCAGGCTGGTCTTTGACTATTGCTCTGAGTTGAGGATAGAAGAAGAATAACCTTTCCAGTAATACGGCCTGATATTTATCTGGAAACAAAGATATTAATATTAATAAATAATAAATAATAAATTTACCATAATTTTCGATCTCTTTTTTGCTTAATTTTGTGCTTGAAGTATTTTCCATTTTAAAAATGAAATAAAATGAATAAGCAATTTGTTTTAATCAATCATTAGCCAATCAGATATCGACCAATCCGGTGATTTCATTTTGTATATCACAAACAATATTTTTGTACTCTAGATTTCGCACCCCTAATATAACTATTTTGCCACTAGCAAACACGATAACACACATTGGGTTGTATTTTAAAAGCCTCAGTGCAGGAAATAATTCTGGTTCGAACATACAAAGACATTTTGTTGACATGTTGTATAGATTGATAGATTGTCCTATATCCATGGTAACTGTAATTGACTGTATTTTAAGATCCTTTATTCTATATTGTAATTTATTGACATCTAAAGGTTTCTTACATCCCATGATTCTGCATTTGCCTGATTTGAAAAATATTATAGGGTATTTTCCACTCCTATCTACAATTTGCTGGGGTTTACCATTTGGAAACGTCATTTTTGATACATCGAATGTTCCTTTATAATTTATATTTGATAACATAATTAAACAATAAAGAAATATTAAGCTATATATATGAGTTTTTAGGAAGAGTTCATTAAATCATATAATATAAACAAAAACCTATAATTATACAAATTAATAATGGAATTAAGAAATGATGCGGTATATCAAATCGTTGGCCCAAGTGGTAGTGGTAAAACTATGTTTGTGTGTAAATTACTGAAATCTAATTTATTTCAAACCAAATTCAACAAGATTTATATTGGCATAAGGGTGCAGATGAAGAACATGGATTAACTCAAGATAATTTCTGTAAATTGAAAAACATGAAAATAGTAAAGGGTTTCGATAAAAACTGGTCAAGTCGATTAAGGAAAGGTGATGTCATCATTATTGATGATTTGTATCAGGAAGCTAATAAAGAAAAGGATTTTAATAATTTATTCACAAAAATCAGTAGACATGTTGGTGTTACTGTGATCTTTATTACTCAAAATCTATTTCATCAGGGTGGCGCACATCGAACAAGGAATTTAAATGTTCAATATTTAGTTATTTTCAAGAATCCTAGAGATGCAACAGTTATTGATTTTCTTGCTCGACAGGCATACCCTAATAATCGTAATTTTCTCATCAGTGCATTTCAAGATGCTACAAAATCACCACATGGATATATATTTCTTGATTTCACACAACAATGCAATGACGATTTACGGGTAAAAACCGATATTTTCAATAAAGAAGGTGCCATGGTATATAAACAAAGTTGAAAACTTTAACATGTAAAAATGTTTATGAAATCCAGGCTTAAAAATATCCGAAAACTTAGACAGAGTATTAAAAAGACTATAAATAAATTTCCACCAAAAACCAGTTATACACCATCTAAAAAGCTAATAACTGAGAATTACCCTGCAATGAATCTAATTTCGAAAAACATTATTAAAAAGAGTAAGAAAACAGATAAAATTGTAAAAAATCATAGGAGTTTCCCGTATTTTAATGCATTGTTAAAGGCTTCGAGTATGAAAAGAATGTCTATTTTACAATCATTTCCAACTTTTGTTGTCGATGATTTACTCAAAATTCTATTAAAAGTAGTCAGAGGTAAAATTAAAATCAGTAATTCTAAAAAACTAGTACTGAATAAACATCGTAAGCCTTTGTTATCACTAGTAAATAATAAAAATCGTAAGCAAATGAGAAAAATCATATATAAACAACAAGGTGGTTTTATTGGAGCAATGTTACCATTAGCATTATCATTATTATCACAATAAACGATGGGGCAATCATTACCTAATGTTAAATTAAAATTTAAATCATCTTGTTGTAATGGAGAAGATTTGGACGAACCCAGAAGACGAGGCAGGTTTCGGTGGAGTGGCAAAGTTAAAGAAAAGAGTCCCAAAGTCGAAAAAGGAAACGCAAAAGTGGTTGTCAGATCAGCTTGCGTACAGTTTAAACAAACCGATGCGGAAAAGATTTCCAACGAGAGCTTATAAGACATTCGGTATTAATGATTTATGGCAAATGGATTTGATGGAGATGATACCGTATTCAAAAATTAACAAGGGTTATAAATATATTTTAACGTGTATTGATGTTTTCAGTCGTTTTGCTCGCGGTGTACCAACAAAGACAAAATCTGCAGAGGAAATATCTAAAGCAATTAACTCAATGTTTAAAAATGGGCATCCAGACAATTTGCAAACTGATTTAGGTATTATTATGATTATTATTATTATTATTATAGGCAATTACATACATTACAGGACTCTGTTTAGTATTAATTTTAGTAATTTGAAATACCTCATCACTCCAATTACTATCGAAATTTTTGATGAAAGGTGAAGCAGATATTTTACTAATTCTAACGTGATCACCAACTTTATATTTTGTTTTTGTAATAGCAACTGTTTTAGATCGTACTGATTTAGCTAATGTTTTCGAGCTGATATCTACGGGTCTCAAACCATTCAGACCTCGATGTGATGAATTATTATAACTAACAAGTATTTTCGGTAATACATTTATCCATATTTTATTACCTTGATGCACGAAATATTTCTTCAATCTATCCCTCAATGTCCGGTTAAATCTTTCAACATGTGCGGCTTTGTATTGAGAATGTACAGAATAATGATTTATTTTGAGACGATCCAGGATTTGCTTAACTTTACTATTATAAAACTCTTTGCCACCTTGTTAACCACCTTGTTGTTTATATATGATTTTTCTCATTTGCTTACGATTTTTATTATTTACTAGTGATAACAAAGGCTTACGATGTTTATTCAGTACTAGTTTTTTAGAATTACTGATTTTAATTTTACCTCTGACTACTTTTAATAGAATTTTGAGTAAATCATCGACAACAAAAGTTGGAAATGATTGTAAAATAGACATTCTTTTCATACTCGAAGCCTTTAACAATGCATTAAAATATGGGAAACTCCTATGATTTTTTACAATTTTATCTGTTTTCTTACTCTTTTTAATAATGTTTTTCGAAATTAGATTCATTGCAGGGTAATTCTCAGTTATTAGCTTTTTAGATGGTGTATAACTGGTTTTTGGTGGAAATTTATTTATAGTCTTTTTAATACTCTGTCTAAGTTTTCGGATATTTTTAAGCCTGGATTTCATAAACATTTTTACATGTTAAAGTTTTCAACTTTGTTTATATACCATGGCACCTTCTTTATTGAAAATATCGGTTTTTACCCGTAAATCGTCATTGCATTGTTGTGTGAAATCAAGAAATATATATCCATGTGGTGATTTTGTAGCATCTTGAAATGCACTGATGAGAAAATTACGATTATTAGGGTATGCCTGTCGAGCAAGAAAATCAATAACTGTTGCATCTCTAGGATTCTTGAAAATAACTAAATATTGAACATTTAAATTCCTTGTTCGATGTGCGCCACCCTGATGAAATAGATTTTGAGTAATAAAGATCACAGTAACACCAACATGTCTACTGATTTTTGTGAATAAATTATTAAAATCCTTTTCTTTATTAGCTTCCTGATACAAATCATCAATAATGATGACATCACCTTTCCTTAATCGACTTGACCAGTTTTTATCGAAACCCTTTACTATTTTCATGTTTTTCAATTTACAGAAATTATCTTGAGTTAATCCATGTTCTTCATCTGCACCCTTATGCCAATATAAATCTTGTTGAATTTGGTTTGAAATAAATTAGATTTCAGTAATTTACACACAAACATAGTTTTACCACTACCACTTGGGCCAACGATTTGATATACCGCATCATTTCTTAATTCCATTATTAATTTGTATAATTATAGGTTTTTGTTTATATTATATGATTTAATGAACTCTTCCTAAAAACTCATATATATAGCTTAATATTTCTTTATTGTTTAATTATGTTATCAAATATAAATTATAAAGGAACATTCGATGTATCAAAAATGACGTTTCCAAATGGTAAACCCCAGCAAATTGTAGATAGGAGTGGAAAATACCCTATAATATTTTTCAAATCAGGCAAATGCAGAATCATGGGATGTAAGAAACCTTTAGATGTCAATAAATTACAATATAGAATAAAGGATCTTAAAATACAGTCAATTACAGTTACCATGGATATAGGACAATCTATCAATCTATACAACATGTCAACAAAATGTCTTTGTATGTTCGAACCAGAATTATTTCCTGCACTGAGGCTTTTAAAATACAACCCAATGTGTGTTATCGTGTTTGCTAGTGGCAAAATAGTTATATTAGGGGTGCGAAATCTAGAGTACAAAAATATTGTTTGTGATATACAAAATGAAATCACCGGATTGGTCGATATCTGATTGGCTAATGATTGATTAAAACAAATTGCTTATTCATTTTATTTCATTTTTAAAATGGAAAATACTTCAAGCACAAAATTAAGCAAAAAAGAGATCGAAAATTATGGTAAATTTATTATTTATTATTTATTAATATTAATATCTTTGTTTCCAGATAAATATCAGGCCGTATTACTGGAAAGGTTATTCTTCTTCTATCCTCAACTCAGAGCAATAGTCAAAGACCAGCCTGAATCAGTAATTCCAGATTTGGTCTATACAACCACCAACATATGGATTTTTAACATAATTGATCAAGCTCTATGGGATATTAAGCTTGACAGAAGACCAAAGGAGATGGAACCCGAATACCCTTGTATTCTGGGTTGTAGCTGCTGCGATTTTCGATACCAGCGCTATGTGGAATGGTGCCTGGCAAAATCAGTTAGAAATTCTTCGAAATACCAACTTTTTCGAAAATAAATGTTTTGAATTTTATTTTTTTTGTTTTGTTTTGTTAGTGTTGGTAATAATAGTTTTATTTTTATTGTTTTGTTTTGTTAGTGTTGGTAATAATAGTTTTATTTTTATTGTTTTGGTAATAATATTAATAATAGTAATAGTTTTATTTTTGTTAGTTTTGGTAATAATAATAATAGTAATAATAGTAATTTTATTAGTATAGTAATAATAATAGTAATATTAATATTAATAATAAAAATAATAATAATAATAATAATAATAATAATAATAATAATAATAATAATAATAGTAATAATAATAAAAATAATAATACATTTATATAGATGATATGTGTAAAATCATAAAACTCAACGGGTTAATTTACATACAGTCACGCGCTTAACATGCAATTATCATGCACTTATCATGCATGATTCTGATTGGTTAATCAGTATCTGTCAAGGGTATAAAAGTGCGTCACCACCTTATAAAGATCATAAATCAAATATGACCAAGAAAATAAGCGTCCAACCAGTTCAGATGTTCCACAATTATAAAATGTATTTTTTAAAGGAGCCTATCAATATGCAATTGGCAAATCCAGTCAAACTCAATAAAACGCAATTTCAATCTCTTGCTGGTACTCTCTCAATGTTAGATATCAAGGATATTGATAATACGTTCAAAAAGATCAATTCCAATTTAAAATGCAATGAAAATGCGTTCTTCACGAGTCAATATACCAGATATTATGATGCATTTACAGAAATAGGATTCAAAGAACAGGAAAACTGGTATATAACAATAACAATCCAAGGATATAAAGCAGATCAAAACGATGTGCTTTCTCCAATCTGGAAAATTGTTACTGCTAGACTTTCACAGTTATTTTAATGTATAGTGTTTAATAAATGTATTAATGTTTCTTTGTTATTCTATAAACAAAATTATAAGTAGTTTTAAAATAGTGTTAAAATGATGTCTGAAAAAGGTAAAATATAAAATATAAAATAATTAATTAATTTTGGTTTAGAATATTTAATAAACTTTTTGTTTGATAAACTTGAAGAAATAACCGGTGTAAAAATTAGAGATATGTTGACTCTAGTTGAAGCATTGAGTAAAGAATCGGATTGCGAATCTGAATGTCAGAGTGATTCTGGATGTCAGAGTGATGAAATTGTTAATGATGGAGATACTGAAATTATTAATGATTCTGAAGAAATTATTAATGTTGAAGAAGCTACCGAAAAAGATGAGCCTACCGAATTTAAGAATTGTATTGATCATGTTATAGAAAATATTATGATAGAATCTTGTGGTGATGAAGAATGTACATGTAATAATCAATAAATCCTTAAAATATAGTTTTTATTAATAAAAATAACAAAGAAATATTTATTAAAATCTATGATAAACCTTGTTACATAAATATAAAACAGATACTCCAGTGAATAGTTTTAATAAAAATTTGCAATTCTCGATATAAATATCAGAGCGTTTGGCTTCTGCGGCAACTTGAATAATAGCTGTCCATCCACCGTTTGATTCTACCCACGGATCAATTTTTGTTTCTATCACCTAAATAATAATAAATTATTAACAATATAAAGTAATATACCTCTATAGACCATTGGAAATAATTTTCATAGTCGGATCCAGATTTTAATATCATGTGTTTCATGTACATTAATCCTACTATTATTCGCATCCATTTATTATTTTCATCGAACATGTAACTAAATATTGATTGGAATGCCTTCTTTCTCTCCAATGGTGGCAAATTGAGAATTTTTTCATAATCGAATGGGATGTCTTCAACGATTTTCTCGGTACGGTTTACCATAAATTTCATGTTTTTAATGACTTCATCTTCTTCTCTATTATTAGAGACCAGCTCATTCAATAAAGTTATAAAAAATTTAGTTTCTGGCATTTTATAAAAATATTTGAAAGTGTAAGCTTATTTATACTATATTCGACCAATCAGAATCATGTAATACTAAGAAAATATGTAAAAATATATAATGGAAATGGCAATGATGATTTGTTGGCACTGTTAACTTCTTTCAAGCTGTTGCCGCCACTGTTAACTGGGTGTTGTTGTAATTTCATTATACGATTGAACTGATCAGTTGTTTTATTAGAATAAAATTTTATACTATATTGAACTTGATTCATCATTTTTTCATTAAGTTTATGATTTTCTTTCAATTCTAATATTGATTTTCTTAATTCATTTTTGATAGTACCAATGGTCTTATTTAAATATATAATATCATCATATAATTCGTTTTTAGCTCTTTTTAAAGTCTCATATGTATGTTCAAATCGGAATTCTAAATTACTCATTCTTTCAGATAATCTTTTGACTGGAGTTTTCAAATATCTAGGCCTATCTATCATATACAAAATATCCATCAATACAGCGGTATCTGGACATACACATCTTGTTGAATTTTTACCTTGAACGGTTACAACAATTGAGTTGGCCATATTAAAAACTAATAATATTATTAAAATTTCTTTAATCATTTTTAAATCTATATAAATTAATATTTATTGTTTATAGCTAAAGATGTGTGTGTGTGTGTGTAAATTAGTATAAAAGTAATTGTTATTTCAATTTTTATCATTAAAATGATTGTACCGAGCGCAGTTCAAGCTATGAATGAAGTCAAACATTATGGTAATTTATTATTACTATTATTATTATTATTATTATTACTTGTTTTTTAGATGATTATTTTAAAGTTATTAAAGAACGTCTGGAATTCTATTATCCAGAAATACATGGAATCATGGATAAGCCAGCATCAATAATTCCAGACTTGATATTCAATCATACATCAATATGGATATTTACTGTAATCGATGAGTTCCTATGGGATATCGAACAAAACAATTTGTCAAAAGATATGGAACCCGAATACCTTTGTGGTGATGGATGTCATTGCTGCGCTTCCCGATATCGGAAGTATGTGGAATTGGCTTTGAATAAAGCTCTTCGACAATACTACTATAGTAGAATTATCTCTTTATAATAAATTTGTTGTATATGTCTTGGTTTTCATTAAATAGTAATAATAATAAAAATAATAATAAAAATAATAATAATAATAATAATCTTAATAATAAAAAGAATAATATTAATAAAAAATAAAACTTGTAATAAAAATAAAAACATGTAATAATAATAATAAAAAATTAAAATCTTAATAATAATAATAAAAATAATAATAATAATAATAATAATAAAAATAATAAAAATAATAATAAAAATAATAATAAAAATAAAAATAATAATATTAATAATATTAATAATAATAATAATAATAAAATAATTGACTTGATTAAAACAAACAATTTAATTTAATAATAATAAAATAAATTTACAAAATATATACTACTTATTTTTATAAGTAGTAAATTTAAATTTAAAAATGTTTAAAAAAATATGAACCTTGAGAAATTTTGAATGACCTTGAAAAAATATGATGAGTCATCCAATGACCTTGAATGAGTCATTGTCTTTGTTTAAATGACCTTGAAAAAATATGATGAGTCATCCAATGACCTTGAATGAGTCATGGTTTTTGTTTAAATGACCTTGAAAAAATATGATTTGTCATCCAACGACCTTGAATGAGTCATGGTCTTTGTTTCAATGACCTTGAATGAGTCATGGTCTTTGTTTCAATGACCTTGAATGAGTCATGGTCTTTGTCTTAAAAATTTTTTGGACTTTTGGACTTAGAAAAATTTTCTCTCGGCGGGGGGGTTCTGTGCTGGATGTGACATGTGCTGGATGTGACACATCCCACTACTATGGATTCAACGAGTGACAATAGACAGTATGATCGACGAGGCAGAAATCGTCCCTCACGCCATCCAGACGAGATCACAATGGAACGAAGAACGGACGCACAAGAAAGTAAGGACTACATTTAATGATATAAAATTTGTTTTTTGATTGTAAAATGTTTTATGTACCTTGGTTGTCCCAATCCACAAGGAAGAATACTAATCCAGTTGAACTGTAGCAAGAAGAAAAGTCATTACTAGTAGAAAAGCCTCACAAAAATCCACGAAGACCAAATCTCATGAATTTGTGTTTTGAAATAAATAATAGATGTTCAGTTGTAAAAACCCTATTATGATAAACTCGTACGAACAGCTAAAATACAAGACCCACTAAATGAGCAAATCGCCTGTTCCAATACTATTCAGTGAACAACGCCTGCTAATTCTTTAATTAAGTCGTAATCAGCAAATCGCTCTTCACCGTGCCGAAATGATGTCACGTTCGAGTAGATTTTTACCCAGTTAAGGATAATTTATGTTTGACTGCCAAGTGCACAAGCCGCCCGAGAGTCGCTGTAGAATACTGAATTATTTTTTTCGACCAATCAAAATCGACACACACTATCAATCAACATGCTCACACATCTTTATCAAATAATTAAACACTTTTATTCAGTAAAAAAGATTTAGATAATACAAAATTTATTTTAGATAATAAGTCAAATACTCTTCATAATCTTTAGCCAAGCTAAACAGTGTTGTCCACATGTTTTTGTCATTGGGTTTCGATAACGAATTCGATTATATTCAATTGGCATCAACATTGATTCTAGTTTTGATATCAATAAAGGGAGATAATAGAACCCCATCGGATCAAATACATATATTTTATCTGGTTTTACATAAGTTGTGAGCCAATGTTCTTCACCTAGATTAGATGATTGAGTATTTACAATCAAACCTTTGTTGATATTGATATATGGAATTTTGTCCAAGGGTAAAACACTGATAATTTTTTCCCCAATAAGTTTTCTAGCAATAGTTTGTATCTGAATAGAACTAAAATTAATTAAATTAAATAATTAATTAAATTACTTATTTCATTTTTGACTATAACTAAAATAGTTTGTTCTTAAATGTTTGGAATAATCTTTCAAATGAGAACTGAGGTGATTTGAATCTCTTTTTCAAAAACTCCGTATACAAGTAATGATACAGATTCAGTTAATGGATTTTCAAATTTTATATCCAATCCTAAATTTCCACTTTGAGGTAACTGACTTTGATTAAGATCAAAATCTGGTGCCAATACAAATGTAAAAAAGGGGTATTTATTTTTAAAGTCTAACATGGTAATACCACAATTCATATTTTTATTAAGATAACCCATATTCCTAACAATACTTTGCATATATCTAGAACAATAATTATCATTGGCAAAATCTTGACTATTTTTCACGATAATCATTTCCTTTACTTAATGTTAAAGACTTGACATTAAAGTGTTCAAATATTGAAAATGTTTCCAAATATGATCTACCATATCTTTTATTCCATTGGAAAGCAACAAGAATAAAATTTGTTAGTCGTCTATCACCGAATATTTGTTCCTTATAAAACGAAGAAGAACCAATTGGCAATGAAAATTGAACAGTTTCCTTGCTTTTCATTGGATAAATTGCATTTATAGTAGCAAGCCCAATTTGATGACTAGCTAAAACTAACGGTTCAACACGAACTCTTCTAACCATTAACTTTGCATTTAATAATATTATTTGTGGAATAATTTTTGTACATGTTACACTTCTTTCAGTATTGGATCTTATCAATTTAATTTGAACACTAACACCAGGTAATAAATATTTTGGTTGATCAAAGAAATCTAACTGAAGAGAAGAACAAACACTGATTGGTTTTGATTTTGAAATCCAAATTTTTCTTTTTGTATAATTTTCTTCATAACCCATTCCCCATAAACAAGTTATTTTTTGTATCATGATTATAATTAATAATAGTTTCAATCATTGGATTGTGTAATAATACATCGTTACTTCCTTCAATCTTGGTGGAATTAAAAATTACTTCAACATCTTTAAAAGAGTTTAGAAATAGAAATTGTTTGCTGTAACATCTGGTTCATTAGATAAATTTTCCCCATTACTATTTACAACTTTCATTTATATGTAGAGTAATGTATCATTCAAATCCAAGTATTCGGTTTGAGAGCTGTTGATGCATTATTAAGATTTTGCGTTAATCATGACTGGCGTTCATTTCATTCTTTTGTTTATATGTTTCTTGATAATTTTTCTACGTTTAATTATTCCTCATTTTTGTTCTTTATTAAATACATCAGATACTTTATTAATAACACATGACAAATGTTACACTACAGCAGGTATAGAATTTTTAATTTCAGATATTGCATTGGTTTTTAAAGCAGGCACGATTTGTGCATTATTATTTATTATGTCATTAGCAATTTCCATTCCAAAATTTCCAATATGTTTAAGAATAGGTAGTGCAAATCTTCCAATTGTTTTTAAACAACCAGATCCGTACTGTTTACCTACAAAATACGGTAAATCCCTACCATTTTGATGGGCGCTATAAAAGTTTACAATGTCTGTATTACTCATTTATTTTACGGAAATGTAATGTCAAGTAACTTTTATCTTGTTTACCAAATACATATTTTCCACTGTCGTCACGAATATTGATTTCTATATTGTTTATATATGAGGATGATACTGGCAAATACATAAAATTTTTCTCATTGATTTGAACAAGATCGTCATTTTTATGTTTTTTTTATTTAAACACACTTTAGAAGAGAAACAGATATTTCACCCACAAGAACCGGTTCAATAATATTTATATAAATCATCATTTGTATATTTATTTGCATTATAGTTGGTAAACTCAATCCAACAATGACCTAATCACTATATGATTCTTCACTTAATCCCAAACTAAGAGCCAAAAATTTACTAAATTTAAAATTACTGACATTTCTTTTCAATTCAATTTTAACAAGTTGTTCTTGTTTAACTTCACACGATTTGAATGGATGGGGATAAAATGTCATTAACTGATTAGTAACTTGGGAAAATTCAATAATGAATAAAGTTTCTTTAAAGGTATCAGTAAAAATATGTTATAGTTACTTCTATTGTATCAAATTTTGTTTTCTTATTTGGTATACGTATCTGATTCATTTCATCATTAAAAGCTACTTATTTTTTATTAAATCCTAAGCATGTAGCTTCTTCAATACTGTTAAATGTAACTTTGAATGGAAAATATTTACAATTAATATTTAAAATTTTATTGCTAATATATATCAGATAAAATGTAGAGTCGTGACTAATTGTATAGTTTATTTCATTATAATAAAAATTTTCATAACTAGTATGTAATTTACTTTTACTATATTTAGAGTTGTTATAAAAAGGAAAATTATTGTACACAAAAGTGAATTCGGTTAAAGCAAACTCCCAATCACCATCCAAGTAAATTTGATTTGGAAATTCAACATTAAACTTTCCAGCTTCATTATTTGGAAATGTGAGTGGACAAAACATACATTTTAAAAGTGGACATAGTAGGTAGTCACTGCGTCCACACACTATTGCATAATATGTATGGGGGGTGTTTATCACTGATTAATCTCAGTGTGTCTTGATTACACAATGATGTAATCAAGATAATTATTTTTTGTGTGCATTTTTTAATAAAATTTTGTGTGTATTTTTTTATAATAGAATTTTTTTCTAATTTTTTGAGCGATTTTTTGAAATTTTTATGTTTTTCTTTATGTAATTAATTTTTGAAATTTAATGTAAAATATTTTATATGTAAGTTAAATTTTTTAAGATAAATTTTAAAATTGAGTTTAAACTATAATTATATATGATTTCTAAATAGAATTTTCAGTATAATTTTATCAATGAATTTTTTGTATATGATTTTTTAAGATAAAATTTTTAGTATAATTTTTATTATATAATTTAAAATATAACTTTTTAAAATAATAAATTTTATAATTTTTCAAAGAAATTTTTATATATATATGATTTCTAATGATGACATTTTTAACATGATTTCTAAATAGAATTTTCAGTATAATTTTATCGATGATTTTTTATTTATGATTT
Organism: Schmidtea mediterranea; assembly: GCA_022537955.1. NCBI lineage: Eukaryota > Metazoa > Platyhelminthes > Tricladida > Dugesiidae > Schmidtea > Schmidtea mediterranea. The sequence goes on from CM039682.1 coordinate 22,363,860, forward strand.
TTTAAGATGCAATGTTTAGTATAGTTTTTAATATATAATTTAAAATATAATTTTTTAAAGTAAAATAATAAAGTTTTTAACATAATTTTACAATGAAATTTTTTATAAATGATTTTTAAATAGAATTTTCAATATAATTTTATCGATGAATTTTTTATATATGATTTTTTTAAGATGAAATTTTTAGGATAATTTTACAATAAAATTTTATACATGTTGATAACGATCAATTTTCAAAGAAATTTAGTGTTAACATAATAATAATAATAATAATAATAATAATAATAATAATAATAATAATAATAATAATAATAATAATAATAATAATAATAATAATAATAATAATAATAATAATAATAATAATAATGATAATAATTCAACCAATTAAAATCTTTATAAAAAACTAATTCTCAACACATAAACACATAAAATAAACACGTAAAAAGATCAAAATTTATTTAATTTACATCATTACAAATCTGCTTATAATAAGCTCTTCTTAGATAGCCAACAAAATATGTACAACTTCTTTCTTCTTGTAGTCCCTGCAGCATCTGCATCTAAATGGAAAGTCAACATTGAGGGATCTGCACAAACAATGCAGTCATCTAAACATTTCAAACCAGATCCTTGAACTGATTCGTAGTGTATCCGTACAATTTCTTCGATGTTGATTCCTGTCATTTGATATATCCGTGTAGTCAAATATTCAGGAGCACAATATGAATGCTTGTTTTTCAAATTCGGAAAGAGTTTTTCCATCTTCATCAGAATTGTTTCGTAGATCATTTTTAATTTTTACAATCGTCAGAATTCAATCTATTTAAACACAATCAGTTCTTAATAAATAATCTAATATTTCTTCGTCGGTATTAAGATTATTAATTAAAATTTTTATAAAATTAAATATTTCTTGTACTAGACAGTTGTATTCCAGTGTTTTTATCCCCATGACAACGACTTTTCCGCTTGCAAATACATTCACACAAAGTGGATATACTTGACAAATATTAATGCTGGAAACAGTTCCGGTTCCTAAATGTTTTCTGTTTTGGTAGACAAATCATACAAGTTGATTCGACAACCCATGTCAATATTCAAAGATAATGATTGAATTTGTAAATTTTGAATCTGATATTTGAGATCCCCTTCCTGTAATGGTCTCTTGCATCCCATTATCCTGCATTTTCAGCTCTTGAAGAATAAGATTGGATATTTTCCACTTATATTCACTACATGTTGAGGTTTTCCGGTTGGGAACTTCATTCCGGTTACTTGTATACATTAGAGTGGCCCTTAGCATAGGGCAAAAAAATGAAATCCATAATTTGAATTCTGGCACCCATCCAATCTGTGCCAAATATTGAAATAATGAATTGTGTAAAACATCATTACAATTGAAGAATATTTAGAAGTGGCCCTCAGGCATTGAAGTTTTTTATGTACCACAATTTCAAGCTAGATAGTCGATATTGCAAATTGTTAAAGGTTTCTTACATTTTTAAATAACATTTATTCTACACACAACAGCCTGAACAGGTTAGTTTACTGTACAACAAATAAACAATAATGTCACTGATTCAGAAATAGCTCCAACTGAAAATGTTAAGAATTATGTCTCTCTGCCAACTGTTCTTCGCTGTATTCTTATTTCACAACATTCACAATTTCACAGTGTCAGATTGTTGACCACTAGCACAAGTCGCCAGGTTTCGTTTGGTACAGTCAGGGAACTGGCGCCTATGTTCATTCACAATTTGGAGAAGGAACTGGAGTTGATCTTCATTCTTGGTCAATTTCTTATTAAAATCCTGAATGAGAGCAACTCCACGCTCAGCCCTGTCATTGACGACTGCCAAGCTCTTGACAATGCCCAGCGCTCACGTGTATGACTCATCTTGTTCCCAATCAGATGGATCCTTGTTGACCAATCTTACAGGTAGATCAAGCAACTGGAACAGTTTCTTGGAGTTCACTGTGCAGAACTGTTCCAAACCTCGTTTTCCCAGGAATGCATTGGACTTTATGCTGGGTCGCTTCGATGGATGATCTGGAGCTTCTTCGTCCATTGCAGCAATCATTAGCCTCTTGGAGTCATGTGATAGTCTGGAGTCAAATAGAGCCAGACCAATAAGCTCTTCGGACAAGTGCCACATATGTAGCCCGAATTTCTTGCTGGTAGCAGCAGAAATAACCGCATGCGGATAGCTCCTAAGTTGTCCCATAAGCGTGAAGTCATTCAGAGGTGCTTCAACAGCCAGTGGTGCAGTCATCCAGGCTTTTAGGTGGATGACAACGGAAAAAGTGGCGACATCACAAATACCACGCTCTTCTGAAGCAGTCATCTTAAACTGACTGCGAAAGAGAAACATTTTGATTAAGTAGACTGAAAGCTACTTCACTGAGAACGAAGGTAGCATTCCGTGATGAAATCTTAGTTCTGTCCAAAGCTGAAGTTAAACCAGGAGACAACACATTGATTTTTGCTCTTTTGGGTCCAACACAGACTTCATCCGATCGACTGCAAGTTTTACTTTTATCGAAGTACTCATCATCATACTCATCAACTGCATCATCATCTGAAGATAAAGCAGTTTTAAGAGAAGCCTGGCTCGAATATGCTTCAATTTCCTCTTGTGATTGCTTCTTGCGCTTCAGTTCTGCCTCCTTCGATCCTGACGAAGGCGTGTCTTCAGTTCTTCCAACTTGTCGATGCAATGTCTGGCTGCTCGAACTGGAATACCAGCCTTATGCCAAAATCCAAACACCTTTTCGATGGTTTGTCGACTAGAGTCACGAACGGTCAGATTCTCAACTTTGTGAAGATGCATGAAATAACCAAAAGTTTGGCGATGCGATGGCAACTTTGCTCCCAGAATGTCAGACTCCGCTGAACCGAGCAAGTAGACATTTGATTTTCCTCCGGTCTCCATTTTTAATCTATAAAAATAAACATTATATCAAAAACTGACAAGTGACAACACATAATTATGGACTAGGCGTTTACTAATCACTTCAAATATTGACTATTGAGTATTGAGTAATGAGTAACGAATGATAGAATAATGAATTAACAGAAGTAATTAAACCCATTCAAATAATAGACAAATTGGATTAATAGAAAAAATTACATTTACCTTGAATGCAAGCAATCCACTTGAATCCACTACAATCCAGAGAGACCAATCTAGCGCACTAGTGCTGCAATTAAAGACTTGGCAGACACAGATAAGTATTGACTAAGCAATTCAATGATAGCAGTCAAATTATTTATTATTTAAGGGTTGTAAGCTTTTTTGCAAATTTGCACACAGTGTCTACTGTACCAAAGAATATTTATTTTGTCATTGGGATGATGCAATGATTATGTAGTATGTAAGTTAATATATTGTACAGTTACAATACATCATATTTATACAAAACACGAAACAGGTTTAAAACTTAACGATTTATTTATATTTCACGGATTTAGTCAAACTTCAAAGCTTGAGGGCCACCTCTAAATATTGCTTAATCTGCATGATTTTTTGCATATAATTTTATTTCTGTAAGTGGAACATATTAGTGGGGTGCCAGAAGATGATTTCAAACTTTTTGTTTTAAGGGCCACCCTTAATATGTATACTATACATATTAGGTAACCGATAACTAGTTACTGAACAAATAAATATTTGGTTACTTACCAACAAAACTTTAAATAAAAGTAAATCAATAACAAGAAATACAAGTAAAAATACAAATTTATTAATAAAATCTTCTTCACTTCCTTTCACATCATTAATGCCTATATATCTGTAAATCACTTGATTGTTTAGTTACTGAGTATTTAGCAAGAAAAATTATCTTTTCTGAATAAAACTTTGTATTTGATTATTGTATTTTATTGAAATCATTGAAATTATTTTGTAAAAGTCAATACGTTTTGTCAAACACTTTTCAACTATTTCTTTTAAAAATTTATCTAATGTTGAACAATTATTCTTCTATTAAATGTTATTTTTCATAAAAATATTCATTTAGATAGTATTTATCCTTTAAATAACAATATTCAACCGACTCAACCCTTAAAAATATCGATAAACTTGTTCCTCATCGATAATTTCCACTTAAAATACATGGTTATTGACTATAAACCAAAAATGTTACCAATAACTAGTTACTGAACCAATAAATATTAATGATAGGTTACTGACCAACAAATTTTGAAATAAATCACATAAAAGGTTGAACAAAAGAAATACAAGTTGAAATTTTATTAACTTCTTCACACATTTATCGATCATTGATGTCTCCAAATTGGTAATTTTTTTTGTTGCTTAGTTACCTTGTTGTTATCAAGCGATAATTAATCAAATTCATTGAAACCAAATCCATTGTTATATTTACTTGGTATCAACTTCTGAATATTGATAACCCATACACAGTGAATAATTCATTTATTAATAACTGAACAAGAATCACTAGGTACTGTATACAAATAACTGAGTACTGTACAGTACACTATATACATGCTAGGCATTGAATAATTTACTTATTCATTAAAATGCCATATTTAAATAATATTTACCCTTTGAACATCGATATTCAACCATCTTAAACCACTTAAAAATAAAATAAAATTTTCTCTCAATCATTTCCCCTTAAAATACTTGGTTGTTCACTATACACATACTCACAATATGTTATCAATAACTAGATACTGAACAAATCAATATCAAAAATTGTTTACTGACCAAGAAATCTTTAAATAAAAGCACATAAAATTTGAACAATCAAAAGAAATACAATTTCAATTACAAATTTTATTAACTTCACTCTTTTTATCGATCCTAGATGTCTTCAAAATGTTTGGTTGATTAGTTACCTGATTGTTATCAAGAAATTATTAACCATTGAAGCTCAATCAATTTTATTTTCTCTGAATAAAAATTTATTGCTTTGTTTACAATGATCAATTACTAAAAGTTATTTTTAAAGATGAATGTTAACCTTTTCATTTAATTTTCACACGCCCCTAAATAAATTAATTGCTAACACATCAAAAAAATACTTAAATTTATTTTTATAGATTTTCTATTCACTCCAACTCTTGTTGTTTACTGAAAGATATATTAATTAGTAAGTATAAGTGGTTGTAATTGATAGTAAAAAAAAACTTGATTAGAAAAATATTCTTAAATTAATTTCACAAAATATATATTACTTTCACAATACTTGAAATAAATTTTCATATATTTATTGAAAATTATTAGACTTTTAAGTTCTAAACATCATTGAATAAAGTAAATAGATAAAATAATTATCATCTGGCACATTACTAGAAATTAAATGATTATCAACCAACCACTAAATAAGTTGAATTTCTAACAAAGATTAAAAAACTACACGGAACAGGTACTGATAGATACCGATAAAATCTACTAAAAATCCAAATAAGTATGCTTAATTGTTGTAAAATATTTGTTTTTGTAAAAATAATACTTATCTTTAAATTATGATTATCATGTGATTAGAATTCGATTAAAGTTGTGAGAAATATTTTAAGTTGTTAAATTTTAAATAAAACTGCTTAATTTGTAAATAATATTAATACTTTGAAGAAATTTTAAAATAAGACCTTCAGCAAATTGGTAAGAAAATAGTAGTTATTGAGTAATACTTATTATTACTAAAGTTTTATAATTTTTGACAAGTTTTGATAGGTCTTTAATAAAATTTATTAGTACTTTGAATAAAAATTTTAAAAAAAGTTTCAACATAGCAGCAAATTGTAAAGAAAATGGTACTTATCAATTTAAAAAAAAATTAATTAAATTAACTATGTTGTAAAATAATTGAAAAAATTTGTTAGATCAATTTTTAAAATTTTATAAGTTTGTTAGGTAATTGTTCTAGATACTTGTTGAATGAAAATTAATTGTACAATTTCTCTTCATTCGTAGAAATAATCATATATATTTAAATTATTCAGAAAATTGTTAATAACAACATAAGTAATGGGTAACATAAATGTTTTAAATGCTAGTCAATTTTAATTTTTAATTAAATTACAAATTATAAAATCAAATAAATACTTGAATAAAATTTACATGAATCAAACATTTTTTTTAGAACCGAACACGTATAGTATATTTTATTCAGATAACAATAATATCATTAAAATTAACCAAAATCTTACTGATATATTTCGATTACCCTTACTCTCAACCAATCATTTCTCTTTAAATGACAATAATCCCAGCTATATTCATTATTTTTGATAAAAATCACCGATCTATTTTGTTATTGAACCGAATAAATTTCTAGAAATCCCTTAAAATAAACTCCATCTCTCAACCAATCATATCTCTTTAAATGACAATATTTCCACTCTCAGCTATATTCATTATTTTCATAAAAACACCGATTTACATTGATATTCAACCGAATAAATTTCTTAAAATTCCCTTAACATAAAATTCATCTCTTGACCAATCGTTTCCCTGTAAAATAACAAAATTCAACTGACAACGTCTTAAAAATATCAACAAACCTGTTCTTATTCGATAATTTCCCCTTAAAAGATCATAAATTCTCTTCTTAACCAATGATTTCCCGCTAAAATAAAATAAAATTTACTTTCAACCAATCATTTCTCTTTAAATGACAATAATTCCAACTATATTCATGATTTTCATAAAAATCACCTATTTATATCGATATTAAACCGAATAAATTTCTTGAAATCACCTTAAAATAAAATTCCTCTCTTGACCAATCAAATCCCCTTAAAAATACTACAAATTCGTCTCTCAACCAATCATTTCTTTAAATGACAATATCCCGGCTATATTCATTATTTTCATAAAAATCACCGATTTATATTGATATTCAACCGAATAAATTTCTTAAAATCGCCTTAAAATAAAATTCATTTCTTGATCAATCATTTCCCCTTAAAAGATCATAAATTCTCTTTTTAACAAATCAATTCTCTTTAAATGACAATATTTCCACTCTCTCAAAAGATTTACACACATTGATATCTATCTGAAAAAATCCCTTAAAAATATTATAAATTCCTTATCTATATTTCTCCATTTAGAAAATATTTACCCTTTAAACACAGATATTCAACCAACTCAACCCCCTTAAAAATGACAACAAACTTGTTCTTAATCGATTATTTCCCCTTAAAATATCATAAAATTTTCTCTTAACCAATCATTTCCCTTGAAACGACATTTTCCCCCACTGCACCAACAATATAAATATTTTTTGTAATCGATTCAAGGTAAAATTTCTTTAGAAATCTATATTTTAACCGAATAAGATCCTTAAAAATCCATCATTCGGATCATATTTACTATATGTATTCAACCAATAAAATTCCCTTAAAATTATCATAAAAATCTGAATTTTACCAATAAAAATAAATTTTCTTTAAAGTATTACAAAATTATTATCGATACCCAACATTTTCAGTCGAAAATCACCACAATTTGATTCTGGAAACAAATTCTATCAAATAAAAAATTCATCAAAAATTACTAAAATCGAATAAAGTCTATGTTTCCCAGATAAATTAAATTTCACTAAATTATTTTAAAATCATAAAATATACATCATGTTGCTCAAATAATTAAAATTAATCAGTAAATCAAATTAAATTCAATAATAATTACTAGTCAACCCATCGATATAATTCAACGATTTTCATATGTATACTGATAACCACACTGAGCATCCTCTTAAAAATCTCTAAATTATACTACTTTTGTGATTGATATCCATGAAATTAATAAAATGGAAAATGAAAATAATTAATTGACCCTCCTTTTTTTTACTGTAAAATCAATTAAAATTTTAGGTTTCACTAATATATTTTTAAAAATCAACTGATTTAATCAACTTTTTAAATAGTTCATAAAATTAAAATTAAAATATCATTTATTATTCAAAATCTATCAGTCAAATTGGAAACTAATTGGTAAATAATTATCATAAATATATGTTCCAGAAACATTTTGTTCCTAAAATAAACTTTTATTTAAAATAAATCTAAAATCAAGTTAAATCTAATAAATTATCGAGAAATTAACTGTTTCTAAAATTATGGAATTACCCTCATTTCTTCAATAATTTTATTAAAAACATAATCAAACCCTAAATCCATTTAAATTCAACAGAAACATAAAATTCACAAAGATGATTAAAATTTACTAAAATAAATACCTCGTAAAACTAAATATTATTAAAATTATCATAAAATTCGCTTAAAAACTCTAATTGATTTACATAGACTAAAATTATTTTATTTTCGTCGAGTACAACCTAATCTATTGAAAAATGTAATTAAATTTATTAAAAGTTAATTAAATTTTCATTGAAAATTACAAGTCAAAAATAAGTCAACAAATGGAATTTTGATTATTAGAGATTGTATTCTATAAATAAAATTTTCAGTGAAGAAGTAATATTGGTGGGAGAGTACATTAAGTGACTAAAATCGTCGAAATTACTGAAAAAGGTGGATAGCTAAAGATATCTACTAAATAGATGAAATATCAATTGTTATATTAAAAACTTACAAGGGTAATATACTTTGAAGGGAGAAAATATACATAGAAGAGGAAAGTAATCATTAAAGTGAGAAATTATTTTTATGCTTTTTAATCAAAGAAATATTTTTTTGGCTTTAAATCGATAAAATATTTCTATGCTTTTTTATTGATAGACGATTCAAGTCAATTTTTATCTTAGGCTTTTTATCAATAGCCAAAAATACACCCTGGCTATAGTGTGATTAAAAATATTTGGTAGATGAAAAATACCCTCTGTGACGATTCGTAGACGATTCAAGCCAATTTTTATCTAAGGCCTGACTATAGTGCGACGGAAAAAAATTTGTGGATGAAAAAAAAATATTTCAAACAATTTTAATTCAAAAGATTGCGCCAAAAATTTGAATTTAAAAAAATGGGCCAAAAAATATAAATTTAAAAAAACTGTGCAAAAAATTTGAATTTAAAAACAATTCGAAAAATAATTTCAAAAAAAGAAATTTATCAAAAAAAAATTGTGCACACACAAAATTAATTAAATTTTAATCAAGATAATTAATTTTGTGTGCGCACAATTTTTTTTTGATAAATTATTTTTTTGAAATTAATTTTCGAATTTTTTTTTTGACGGATTTTTTTTAAATTCAAATTTTTATATCCATAAATTTAAAAAAATGTTTAATCCATCCATAATTGATTTTCCCCATTCAGAACTTCTACCATTCATTTGATAATGTGTACACAACACTCTTCCCTTCTGGATTTCTGGATCTCTTCCGATAATTTCAATTCAATTTGTTTGTGAACACTAAGAATTTTCATTTTCATTTTCCTATCATCAATTCTTAGATAGTTTGGGATCTGTAGATTGTCATTGATTTGGAATCTTTGACCTTCGTGATTTCTCTGTAGTTTGGCGTAACTGTCATTTATCGATTTTATCCAAGGAATTTGCCACATATTATGCTAAAATTATTTACAATTAAAGTTGGGTTAATTTTTGATTTTGAAGCCAGGGTTAAGATGAAGCACCCGAAGAGTACTGTCTCCCCTACTAGCTATATAAATAATAATAAAAAATTTACCGATTTAAAAATTTTAAAAATTTGGAGAATATTATTAATATTTGTTTGGTTAAATAGATTTACTCCTGCTTTATATACTTTTTAAAAGATATTTTTTTGCAATTTGTTTTCCCTTACCCTCTAATCCCGCATCTACAAATCAAATTGATTTTTCTTGTATCATACGAAAAAGTGCAGATTCACACAAAATGCTAACAATATTCATAAAATAATTGATTTAACTTCTATTACACTATTACTACTTTATCAAATTGCATGCAAAAATGTTTCTTCATAGCCAATCCAAGGTATTGGAGTCCTGGATTGATTCACAGAAGATTTAGATAATAATCGGGATTCATATAGAACAATGATAATGAGAATCACGACAAATATTGTTATAATAATGATCGTCACGAATAGTGTTACGCACTCAAATTCATTATCATTTAGTGTTGATATAGTTTTATGGTTCGGAATAGACACATTGGTATACGAAAAGTTGGTTTCATTGGCTGACAGTGGGGTTCGAATAACTTGGTTTGATTCAGGTAGATATTTATTTTCAATACTGTGATGCGGAATTTCAACAAGTTTGTCTTCCACATATATTAGTTTCCATAAGTCAGAAAAAAGACAACGTCGATAATATTAAATTTTTACAAACACTAGTTTTGAGGTTAATGTCAATGAAAACCGTCGAAAAGTTAATATTTGAGATTTATTTTCGCCTTCTAGTACCGATTGGGTTCTCCCAAAGTAATATAGAACAGCTCTTTGATTCAGATTCGCGTGCCTGGTAACTTTTATGGATTGATTAAGATAATCGAAAGTAACTCGATTTGTTTCATTTATTAACCGTATCACTTGTTGATCGGAATGAATCTTGACCTACTGATTGTCGCTATCCGTTCCGTTTTCATATACAGATTTTTCGTAATAATGAATTAGGACATTATATGTCTGAAACAATTTTAAATCAACATACTTTATAAATGGCTTCCTGCTATTTAATGTATCTATAGCAAGGTGTAGGAAAACCGTTTTTACTTGTTGGGATTCCCGAGGTTCCCAATACACATTAATCCCGTTAAGCACTGGTTCAATTGATACTCGGTTCCATAATTTTTTGTCCAAAAATTGATACGTATAATATTTTGTATTTTCGTATTATTACTTTTTGAATCCCATTGTGTAATAACCCAGGGATATTCATGATTAATTGTCAAATGACGAGCTACATGGCTATTTTTATTGTAACGTAATTTTATTGGAGGTTCAAAAAAATTCAATAGACTACTTATTTCGACTTCCTCGGCCATTCTACAATGATAAATCTATACGATTTTGGTACATGTTGAGTATACACTAATTTTCTCTAATAATGGCACGGTTTTAGTTGCATAAGATGAAAGCATTCGCTTTGCATTCGTACACAAAACATTCATAATCATTACTGTAGCAATCAATAAAACTTTATTGATTTAACTGAATGGAGCTGGGTTTTTGTAAATTTTTGTTTAATTACTGTTCTATCTTCATCTTTATTTAGTTTCGATCCTAACGGATATCATGCCACGTCTTCAGCTGGTACTTTTTTACACCAATTTACATGAACAATAATTTTTCCAGCTTTTTTATTGTTCTGAGGACGCAATTTTAGATTAGTTTCTGTTGTATCACATACTAGATATGGTCCTTTAAATCTCTGTAGTTTTACTGATAACCCTTTTGTGGGCTCGGGTTTATTTATGTACACAAAATCTCCGACTTTAATATCAAACTCATGCGCACGCCTTTTTAAAATTTGGGCATCTTAATATTGGCTGGTTTATTACGCTTTCTTTGAGTTTGTCGAAAGCTTCTTGCTGAACCGTTGCCCATTTAAATTTTGTCTGCTTCTTTAATAACATATTTAAAGGTTGTGCGACATGCGAGAAATATTTTATAAATTTTCTGTAGTGACTGGCTAATCCAAAAAATTGTCGAACTTGATCCACATCCTTGGGGATCGGACATTTCTCGATTTTTCTCACGTTTCTGGATTTGGTTGGAAACCTCGCCTTGAAATTATATGAGCCACATACACAAGTTCTGATTTTCCCCATTCGCACTTTGAAGGTTTCATTTTTAAGTTGGCATCTAATAATCGCTTGAATACCGTTTCTACATCCTTCAAATGTTCTTGAAAATTAATAGAGAATATTATTATGTCGTCGATGTATACTAACGCGTGCGGGATGTCACGGAAAACAAAGTCCATACCCCTCTGAAATGTAGCAGATGCTCCAGTTAATCCAAACGGTAACAAATTAAACTTATACAGGCCTTTACCGTCTGAAAATGTCGATTTCCTCCCTTCTTCCTCTTTAACTTTAAATTGTTTATACCCTTTAATGAAATCGATTACTGTAAAGAATTGCACCTGTCTCATTTGATCAAACATTTCTCGTGGGACTTGTATAGGATATGTATTCTGTCTAGTAACTTGATTTAATTTCCTATAATCAACACAAAATCTTAAGTCACTATCTTTTTTTATCCCTACCACTTTAGATGATGAAAATGGTGATGAGCTCGAATTATTTTAAATTCCTTCATTGCACTGATTTGCCGGTCATTTTCTACTTGATTTATATATGTAATTCTATACTAAGGCGTGTCGATTTTCACAACCTATACTGTCTCTAGTGTTAAAAGTTGCCATTCGAGCATACTAGTACTATTATGATCAATAAAAGGGTTTTAGAATATTTTAGGTCTCCCGAATTCGATCAGACTGCATAAAATTTTGATATATTAATATATCTATGTAAATTTTAATGGATGCATCATTCCCTATTCAAATTACCTAAATAAAATATAAAATGTTGGTACTAACCTTTCATTATTATCGTATTTCATAAAAATAAGAAATTATAATTCATTTAAATGTTAATTGTACTGTATCATTGTCTCATACAGAGCTTTTTTGATAATCCACCTGTATTTCTAAATTATAGAAGCTATAACATAAGTATAATTTTATGGTATATTTATAATTTACCTAAATACTTTATTATTTTAATTTAATTGTAAAGGGCTTATAGGTCAACTAGATCCAGTTGTTACCATCGAATATTTGGTCAGTCAATTGTACTTCCTATAAATCGGCTTCCTACTCAAGAAGAAGTATTTAAGTGTTAATTGTGGTATCGAAACCAATCCCACGAAGCTTCATTACAAGTGCAGTCTAAGCGAGATATTATGAAACTTGTAGCAGTGGATGTAATTGCCATCTGGGCGAAAGCTAGCATTTCTACCATAGCTGTTATTAATAAAAATAGAGAAGTTGGTAACACGAGGTCAAGAAATTGAAAAATATGCTCTCGCTAGGCAAAATTCTTTTCTTTTAAAGCAACTAATGAATCATTTTAGACAATTTTTGATACATATTCTTGCAAATGCATTAGCAGAGAAATCTCGGATAGAAATGAGGGCATTTCTAAAACGAGCGTTCCTAGAATAGAGTGGAAATCTTGGGTGGACCAAATTTCAAAAAGAAATATGGTGATTAGAAATGTAGATTTGAATACATCAATTGCTCTCGAAAGACGAACTCAAAGAAAAATGAAATGCGCGGACCTAAAGCGAGAACGTACAAATAGCATACAAATAGTGTCAGGATATTCAGTTGAATAAAACCTTTCGCCACAAGAAGCAGAATCAAGTGAAGTCAAAGAAGATTTCATGGAATGCAAAACATTGGCTAAAGAATCAGGTAAATCAGATTCTGAGAGGTATCGTGTCTACAACAAGTATCAATATCGTTGTCTTTATGAAATTATTGAAGGAATCAGAATACGTAACCGAGACGCCGGTCAGGTAATTAATGCTTATTTACAACTTATGAATATCAATCTAATAATGCCATCAAAATTGCGAAGACAGCGTATTCTACCTAGAGTATTTCCAATCAAGAATTACTATGCATCGGATTTGATGGAAGAATTGATGAAACTAGGTTGTATGAAGGAAAAATAGCCAGAATTACAAAAGTGGACCACTATGTAATAGTCTCATTCCCAGGTGAGCCTTATATAGATCATGTATCAAGGAAAAAGTAATAAAATAAAGATATTGAAACTAAAGAAGGATATTTCACAAGTTGATCTGTTATTCTCGTGTTCAGTGTTCAAGTTTTGTATTCCATCGAATCTATACAGCCGTAGCTTGATCGAGGTTTCGTCTATTAACGGTATCTCGTGCTCAATTATTTCAGTAAGTCCTAAATCATACTCATGTTTTGCAAATATATTTTCATATTTCTTTAATAATGCCGGGAATTCTTGTTTTTGCTCTATTGTTAGATCGTTACTTGTAATTTGAGGTTTTTATAAATTTTAATATTTCTTGGTAACTTCCGAACTTCTTCGGATTTAATTTTTATTAATTTTCCTAAATTCGTTATTGGTTTTATCTGAGTGGACTTTGTGCTGCAATTAGCTATTCTCACTGGTACTGATTTGTTTTTGACTTTTACTATTTCATCACACATAGGCACATCGTACTTTTCGATTTATTTTGTGTTTGGTTCAAATATACAATCTCCATCTACTACGTTCATTACATTGGCATAATATATTACTTCACTGTTCGATGGCACTTCTAACGTTTGATTTAGAAATACCTCTCCGGCTCTATGTACAATTTCCCCTGTCTGGCCTTTTACCAAATTTCCTGTTTTCAAATCAAGAGAAAGACTCCAGGTTAGTCTGGTAAGGCTATCCATGAATCTGAAGTTAAGCGATACAACAGAGCTAGTAATCGATTACATTGTAAAATCTTTGTTCATCTAGCAATATTTGCGTTATTTGTTCCATAAATCGCACTTTTCCGCCGACACTTATGGGTAATTCATTTGTACATTTTTCATACTTAGTAATTTTCACAGTAACTTCCTTGCATTTGTAACTGTATAATACTTCACCAAATATTCTCGCCAACAATCCACTTTCTGATATAAACATAGATGCTACTAAATTTGGATTTGTAACCGCCATTGCCATAAAATTTCGGATAATTTCTTTGTTTAACTTGCAGTCATTTAAGATCGTTTTTCTATATACATTTTCCATGAGGTTTTGACTACAACGAAACAAATAATTAATTTTGTTATTAAAGTAATGAATTAATTTTATATCGTCTCTATGAATTTTAGCCTTTGCTTCTTCAACAATGTTCCTTGACGCAAAAATTTTTGTAATTTGTTGCATATATTGGGCCAGCAAACAAATAGCCTTGAGAATTGTTTAAATGCATCAGTAATACAGCACGAAAACCCAGCACCAAGATAACTTAAAATACAATATACAACACCAACTAAACATTTTAAAATCTGAGAGAATATAAATAAATATAAAATTAAAAAACATAAAAGTAAAATAAAATAAATACAAAATGCATCAAGAACCGCACGAAATCTACATAAAAAATAACATAATAACAAGAAAATTTGACCGTAAAATGACCATTTATATAAAAGTAAAAATTAATGAATTAAATGAATAAAAATAAAATATTTTTTGGTTGAATAAATTTATTTAAAAATGTTAAAAATAAATTACCAATTTAAATTAGGAAATTAATAAAAATTTAATTTAGATAACACAAATAATTTCAAGGTCAAATTTGTTTAATCGCAATAAAAATAACACGCAAGATTGAGGTCGAATTGTAGGTATATATACTGATCTGTTTTCACAAATTTTCAGCACAAAATTGACAACCAAATTTCAACCAAATTGACAGACTGTGTACAGCCAAACTGACCAGACAAGATCAGACCAAAATTAACAGGCTGTATGCAGAGAAAAAAATTTGATTTTACTGTTAGCTGTAGCTGGTCAGATTGATTTTAAATTATTGTTGTCGATTTGTGGTATTACTTTCCGAGTTTATATGGAGAATTTTTATAGAATTTTATGATATGAAATGAAGAGTTTATATGGAGAATTTTTATGGAATTTTATGATATGAATGAAGAATTTATATGAGAATATATATTTATGCCTCGAAACCTTTATCGGATTTAGATGGTAACATTTAATTTTTTTATTTTATTTTGTGGCCCACAGCCAAAACAAACTGCAAGTAATTAAAATCACACATAATCTATCGAACTGTGTAAGTGCGTGTATAATCGCCAATAGTTCGTGCCCGTGAAGGTTCCGGCATGAGAACGCAGGAGCTGGAACGTCAATATTATCCGTATTGTTGGCGAACAGGGTGGATTTTTATTAATTTTTTCTAGGGTTTTTGTGCCTCTACCCCCTAAACGCCAGCAAGATTATTATTCTATCCCTCCTATGTACCCATGGTGATTGCCATGTTGGTAATGTACATAAGGGTTGAAAATTCATGAGCAGGTGAGCTCCATTTCTAGAACTACTCCTCACGATATTTTCACTTTCGGGTTCAGGACTGCCGATGGAAGGTCTTACGTCTTTCTTTTTCTATATCCTGGTCCCTACTCGTCTATTCCTACAATTTCCATACTTATTTGTCATCTTTACGCGTTATTTATAAATGTATTCTTCAAAAATTTGGGCAGCGTTCCTCCCTTATTTTTTGGTAAATTTCATATTTCATTTATTTAATCCCCGGTATCGACTACATTTGTCCTAGTTTACCTTTATCTTTACCTATATTAAAAATTTGATCAACAATTCCTTAATTCCCGGTACGCTTCCCATGATTTCAAGTAGTTACAACCCTCTGCGGTCACTTTAATAAACGCTACTCTTTTCTGTCAGATTATATCATTCAACTTTTGGAAAAATATTTTCAAATTTACCTTCCTATACTATCCTATCCTTTCTTACTTGATTTTTAATTAATTTTCCGTAATTATTTTAAATTTTCCCTACAAAACTTTATTCCCGCTTAACTAAAGTCGCACTTCCCGTGAGTTTATTTCTGCTCGCCCCGGCCACTTTTCAGTAGCCGCTACGAGTTATACAACGATGCCCTGCGTGGAGGTCCTGTGCAATTGCCAGACCCTACTGCGGACTACCGAGGTATCAACGAGGCATGACCCACGAGCTCAACTAGGGAACTTAATCCACCAGCCGGCACGAGATCTGTCCCATTGATGGCTATTGACATACGTATTATAAATAAGATTTTAGGGGGACTTGTCAGTGGCACCAAAAGATTCCACGACCATTTAGAATGAAATCAAAACTTTAACTCCGAAATATATATTTATACAAAAAATAACGATACTTACAATCCACAGTCATGCAACCAGATTTGAAAAATTGGCATAAATTGGCATAAAAATTTTGACTACAAGTGATTCACTGTTTGTCTAAGAATGTCTAAAAATTTCTAAAAATTTTCTGCGTGACTAAAATTTTCTAAATCTTAAAATTGTGAAAATGACTGCCGTATATATAGTGTTTTTGTGCCTGTGTGCGACCAGTGGGCGATTTTTCGCCATTTTTAGGGCTTTTTAATTATTTTATTTATTTCGAAATATTTTTGTAATTTTTTATATATTTCTTTATTTTTTGATATATTAATATTTTATTGTTGGATTTTATTTTTATTATTATTTTCTTATAATATTATTTTTTAACCCCAATATTTTGTTTTCTGGTCGCCTCTTCTGCCTGTGTTTTTTCTAAACCTTATTTTGCAAGGTTTTGGCAGTTTATTTTATTTTTCGTATGTTTTGGTTTTATGTTTTTTTTTGCATCTGTAGGCTTTTTCCGGATTTTAATTAATTATTAATTATTTGTTTTAATTAATATGTTTTATTTTATTTTTGGTCTCTTCTTGCGGTGCGTGTTTATGTTACAGCAGCCATATTGACAATTTCCAAACGACCTTAATTATTTTGTTTTAACTTATACAATTTACACCTTTTTGTTTAAATTGGTTTTGTAATTTTGTTTTAATTTTGGCTCTGAACCCAACAGTATATAGGGGAAATTGGAAGGTAAAGGAGTAGTCCTTTGACTGCTCCTTCATCATCCGTTTCCTGTAAAATTGACGTAAATTTTTAACAACAATCGGCTCAAAATATCTAACACCGAGTAGTCCAGTGGGCACTCAGTAATTATGAAATGAACATACATAGATCTTAATCATGAAAAATAATGTTTTTAAATAAGAATTAAATAAATTATGGTAAATTGAAACGGAAAATATGGGCAGAACGCTGTGCAAATTTTTGGAAATAGTTAAAACATTTATCATAAAAACTGTAAAATAAGGGCGGAACGCTGCTCAAATTTTCCGAAATGATTAAAATACTTATAGAAAATAGTAAAACAAAAGCGAATTGTCGTTCGATTGTTAGTATAATAATCTTGTAAACCGTAAAATAAGGACGGAACGCTGATCAAATTTTCCGAATCAATCAAAATACTTATTGAAAATAGTAAAAAGTGGAACGTGTAAAATAAGGGCGGAACGCTGCTCAAATTTTCGAATTGATAAAAATGCTTTATCGAAAACCGAAAAAAATACAGATGGATTACGGCTAAATTTATATAATAAATTTATATAAGTAAATTTATATAAGTTTATAAATTTATAAATTTATATAAGTAAAATATTTTTATAAAGCTGAGGAATAAAAACTTAATAATAATAATGATAATAGTAAGGGTAATGGTAATTATAATAATAGTAATAATAAGGGTAATAATCGTAATAATAATAATAATAATAATAATAATAATAATAATAATAATAATAATAATAATAATAATAATAATAATAATAATAATAATAATAATAATAATAATAATAATAATAATAATAATTATAATAATTATAATAATAGTAATAATAATAATAGTAGTAATAATAATAAATGTAAAGGTAATTATAGTAATTAGAATAATAATAAATGTAATAATAGTAACAATTAATAAAGGTAATACATATAATAGTAACAATGATAATGCTAGTAATAATAATAGGGAACATTGTGGTTGTAATAGGGATAAGGGTAAGAGAGATACTGTGTGAATATTTAACATAACTAAGGGTGTACATCCCATAGAATAATCATCAACACGGAAACGATAAGGACTATGGGAATGGACATAAAAATGAATGATATGAGAGTATAAGTTAACATTTGAAAGAGATAGGAGAAAAATGGGACCCAAGAATCAAATCGAGCACAGGCCTTCTATCGGCAGCTCGTTGGACCCATGGATCGTTCTGTCAATTATAGCATTAGCAATAGCGCTCACTTTTTGCGGACGATCTACCCAGTCGAACACAGTTCCAACGTTGCTTAGCAACGGGTGCCGAGTGACAAGCGAAAGAATATTTGTATGGGGTTGTCTGGGTAACAACCATATAGTTTCAAAATATCAACACCCAGAAACCCACCACATATATCATTCGGCCACATTCACTGGTAACATCCTTTTTTATGAATCGTATACCATCTGCTGGTAACGCTGACATTAGAACTGTACTGGTTTGTCTCGTCGACACTGGAGTGGTTTTAATTGTATTATTAATTTTACAGTTTGCATTTAAACTATCGGGTTTTTCTCTTAACTTATCTCCAATTAACTCTTTAAAATTCATTGTTTTTAGATGTGCTAAATTGCATTTATTTGTTTCAACATTGTAGACAAGGGTTAATTTTCCAGTTTGACAATTTGTCTGTTTCATATTACAAAATTGGTGTGTTTGTAATTTGCCTGTATCATCATCAAAGGCTCCTTTGAACTCTCTCACTCAGTTAAATATTCTTGCAATACAACTGTTTTTGCACAATCTCCATTTGCATTCAGTAACCCTTTCACAACTACTGTTTCTTGTATTCTATGATTCACTTTTTTAGATTCGTCTTGTCATTTGGCATCCACCCGTACCCGTTTTCCCCGCTAAATATTTATTTTAAAATTTTTAATTAATTTTGCACTTGTATTTATTATTTTTTAATTTTTTTTGACAAAATATACAATTATTAATACTTTTAATGAGGAAAACAACTTAAAAAATTGTAGGACTTGCTATTTATGCAAGAAATTCATCTATGATAGAGTTAAGGACCATTACCACTTATCAGGTAAGTATATCAGTGCTGCTTGTAAGAAATGTAATGTTTCTCGACGAATTCAGAAACAGTTTTCTATAGTGTTTCACAACTTGAGGTGGTATGATCTACATCACATTTTACTTCTTAATAATATTTCTTCTTAGGGATTGAACATTATCCCGATTACTACAAAGAAATTTATCTTCCTCATCGCATACATTGAGAAATTGGCTGTTCAATTTATCGACCGCATGCAGTTTGTCAATACAAACCTCGCTAAAGCTGTTAAAACTTTAGTTGATCTACCTTTAACTTCTTCTGCTTTTGATGGTGCAAATATTCCAGCCAAGGGTATCTTTCCATATTATTTCGCTGTATCTCTAAAAGTCTTAGAATCTACTTATGAATTGCTGCCGATTTGGAGTCCTGTAACTGATGATGAATATACTATTGAGCAACATATTTGGACTATATGCGCTTCTACATTAAATTGGACGTATACCTGCTCACAGATTATTTCCAACAATTCCGTGTATAGGTCATTGTATATAATGGCCTTGAGCCTCTTAATTTCTATGGCATTCCCAGTATAAGTTGGACGTCCGCGCTCATGACATTAAAGGGGCTCATATATCTTTTGCAGGAAATGGAAATATTTAATTTCTACGAGGGTGGTATGCGGGGTGAATTAACATTTGCTAATCAACATTATGTAGCAAACTCTGAAGATTTCTTTGAAGATACTCTTATATATTAATACAAACAATCTTTATGGATGGGCCTTAAGCCATAAATTACCGTATACTGACTTTGTTTGGGTGTATAATGGTTTGAACTTTGTTTTTAATGAGTGTGTGACTAATGATATTTAAATCCTTCCATATGGGTATACTATGTAAGAGGACATTGATATTCCGGAATCTGTGCATAATGCTTTGAATGATTTTCCGATTGATCCAGAGAAAATGTACCCTCACGGTTCGAAAATTGTGAATTTAATTCTCACGCATTATAGTAAGAAGAACCATGTTCTTCATTACGACTTCTCAAGTTGTATATAGAGTTCGGAGCATTAATGTTCATATGGCAATTAAATTTGACAATTTAAGCTTGACACTCTTTTGCCGGCAATGATTAGAGACGACCTGTTAGATACTAGTAACTATGAGCCTGCCCATTCCCTATACTCGAGTAAATTGGATTCAGTTATCGATAAGTTTAAAGACTAAAGTAAGGGAGTCTGGTACAAGGAATGAGTTTTCTTAAGACCCAAATGTTATAGTCTATTAGGTGCAAAAAACACGATGAGGGCTAAGGAGTGAAGTTATTAAAAAGTGAAATTGCGCACCAGTCATATTTAGACTGCTTTAATAACAGCTTAGTATACACGATGTCTCAGACTAGGATAGAGACGCGAAACCATCAACTGTTTACAATAACAAATAACAAAATCACTTTGAATAACAACGACATTGGGTGACCGCAAATACCAGTCTCGCATTTGGACACTATTTAGGAATAGTCGATATAGATAGTGGTCAAATATTCGAGGAAATATTCATTGATGAGCCGCTATTTTGAGGTGAAAGCCCGATTTTTATGATTCTTATGATGATGATGGTAATGAGCAAGTTGGGCAACTATTAATAGGTGAAAGCCTCGATTATGAGAACAGTCAGGATGAACAATATGATGTAGATATAAATGACATGTTGTTATATGATTGACATTTATTTAATAAATTTGTACAAAAACAAAATCTTATGATTTACATATATTTTTATGGTGGAATTGGATACATATTTTTATTGTAATCAAGTTTAAAAACTTTTTATTGTGTGTGAATAATATTTTACTAAATAGAATAAATGTTTTAATTAAAAATACCTATAAAATTGTTTTTTATTGAAATCCGTAAATATTATTATTTATATTTTTTATATATTAACATCGATCGAAATTTTGTCTAGCTTGAAGAAACGCGAGATGGATTTTGAAAAACTGAACTTGTCTAAATTTGACTTTTAAATTAGCTACCTTATATACCTCTTGCATTCGCTCTTGCATTAGTGTTACATAATCTGGTGCGTCTAAATATTGTGACACACGTGGTTCAAAAACTGTATCGATGGGTGTTGCAGGTTCTCTTAAAAACATTAAAAAATATGGTGAATACCCTGTTGTCTCGTTGGGTGTAATATTATGGATGTATGTGCATTGACTTACGTATTCATCCCAATCATTTTGATTTTTTCCCACAAAAACCGCTAATCTACTGAGAAGTGTGCCGTTATATCTTTCTACTAACTCATCAGTTTGAGGATGATACGCTGTTGTGTTAATTTTGTGCATGTTGAACATATTAGCTACCCTTTTGATTGCTTCACTCATGAAATTTGCTCCCTTATCTGTTAGTAGTTTTCTAGGTGTGCCGATTTTAAAAATAATTTTCTCTACAATTAGTTTGGCTACTGTTTCTGCTGTCTCATCTTTGGTTGGAAATGCCTCTGCCCATTTAGTAAAATAGTCGCTAAAAACTAATATATGTTTATTCCCATTAATAGTGGTAGGTAGTTTGCATAAAAAATCCATAGCACATAGCTCCATTGGCGATGTTGTAGCTGGGATTGGGTGTAAGGGTGCTTTTGTCTTTGTCCCCGTATTTTTTCTAGTTGCGCATATTGTACATGCATTACACCATCTTTTAACATCTTTTTTTAAGTTATCCCAATAATATTTTTGTAATAATCTGCTTGCTGTTTTTCTACTCGATAAATGACCTCCTAGAGCACCATCATGATATTGTAACAAAAGAATTTGCCTTAATTTTTGCGGTACTACTATTAACTGTTTTCCACTAAAATCCTCAATAACAACTAATTTTTTTGAAATTTTATATTTTTGATTTGTCCCTTTTCTAATTTCCTCTCTAATCTTAGAAATTTCTAGATCTTTATTTTGTTCCTCTTGTATGTCTATGGGCTTTTCTGTTACTAAATCAAAAACTTCTAATGCTCCTAGCTCAAGAATGATTGATTGTGCATCTGCATTTTTGTTTATCCTGCCTGGTTTATAAATAATCTTGATATGCATGTCTTGCATTTTCATTGCCCATTTTAAAAGTCTACTTGATGTATCTTTATGTTTCCAAAGGCCTTCTAGTGGTTTATGATCCGTTTTTATTACCACTTCCGTTCCGTATATGTATGATTTGAATTGTTTTAATGCAAATACTATGGCATAACATTCTTTTTCTATGGTTGAGTACCTAAGTTGTGCTCCTTTTAATGTTTTACTCGCATATGCTATTACGTAATCTTTACCCTTTTCTTCCTCTTGTCCTAAGACTGCCCCTACGGCTTTCCCGCTGGCGTCCGTCATGACGATAAATTGTTTCTTAAAGTCTGGGTATCGTAATATTGGTGCTGTTATTAGTTTCTCTTTTAACTGATCAAATGCCTTTTGATGTTCGGGTGTCCATTTCTTTTGTGGTTTATTGATTTTATCATTCATTGTCTGTACTATTAATACTCCTTTACTCTCTCCTTTTGTTTTGACTCCTTTTGTTAGTTCTATCATGGGTGCTGCTACTTTTGCATAATCTTGTATAAATTTACGGTAATACCCGGTTAATCCCAAAAATCCTTGTACTTGTTGTAACGTTGTTGGGACTGGGAAATTTTTAACAACTTCAATTTTATCTGGGTTAGGTGTTATGCCCTCTACCGTGACTATGTGGCCTAAAAATAGCGCTGATGGCTCTGCCCATTTACATTTTGTCGGTTTGATTTTAATCCTAGCCTTTTTTAGTCTTTGTAACACATTTGCTATATCTTTTAAGTGTTCCTCAAAAAATTTTGATGCAATTAATATGTCATCCATATACACTGCGCAATATTGTACATCTACTAGTAGTAGTGACAAATGAGGACTATGCCCCGTGGATATTTGGCTTGAAAAATACCCTGTGGATATTTGGCTTGAAAAAATCCCGAGACCCCCCTTAAAAAAAATTTTATGGGGGGAGGGGGGTGTTAATTTTTTTTTAATTATTTGTTTTAATGAATGAAATTTTTTTTTTATATAAATAAATTTTTGTTCAAATGTTTAAATTTAAAATTTTTAAAAAATTTTTAATTCATGATAAAAAAGATCAAGTATTTTTTATCGATTTAAAAGCTTAAAAATAAAAATTGGCTTAAATCACCTATGATTGGTCGTACTGAGTAGTATTTTTTAATAAAATTTGCTCAAAATTGATTAAAGAACATAAAAATATCGAATAAAAAGCCTAAGTATTTTTTCATACTTAAAACCCCATAAAAACAAAATTGGCTCAAATCGCCTGTCGACTACAAATCATGAATGTTTTATTTTTTATTTAGTTTAATTATTTGTTTAAGTAAATAATATTATTTATTTATATTTTAATTATATTTTAATTTACTTTAATTGTTTGTTTAAGTAAATAATATTATTTATTTATATTTTAATTATATTATTATTAAATTTAATTATTTGTTTAAGTCAATAATATTATTTATTTATATTTTAATTATATTTTAATTTACTTTAATTGTTTGTTTAAGTAAATAATATTATTTATTTATATTTTAATTATATTATTATTAAATTTTATTGTTTGTTTTAATCAAGTCAATTATTTATTTTTAAATTATATTTTTAAATTAAAGTGTTTGTTTTAATGAAGTGAATTAAATAATTATTTTTTATTTTCATTTAATTATTTATTTTATATTATTATTTTTATTATTTTATATTAATATTATTTTTATTTAATTATTATTAACATTTTATTTTTATTTTTTATTGTAAGTCTAAGAATAAAAAATCATCGATAAATTTTGAATTGTAAAAAATAACTTTTAATTCCTACAAATATTTTTATTGACAATAAAGATTAAAAAAGATTAATTTTTATTTCAAATCAAAAATATCAGAGTAGTATGTTTTACGCATTTCGGCTAACAATATATGGATTGTTTGGTCACGTTTGAAATCGTGGCAACATGGACATCCATTTAAACATGTTACTCTCATACTATCTTTACAAACAATGCAATTTGCAACACATCGGTCACCAGATCCCTAAACGTTGTCATAGTGAATCTCGAGAAGTTCTTCAATGTTAATCCCTGTGAAATGGTAAATTTTTGTTGCGAGAAACTCTGGTGCGCAATAATCCAACGTATTTTTAATTCTTGGATAAAGTTCCTGGATTTTCTTTAAGATTACTTCAAAGAGATAAACTAAATAATAAAATAAAATACATATTTAATTATACATGATTTACCTTTTGACATTTTTTAATACTTAATAAAAAATTATACTAACTTAAAAACATAAAAATTATAAACATCAACAAAAATATACAAAAACAAAGAATATTTTCAAATAATTTATTCATTCAAAATTCTTCATAATCGTCATATTCTTCATTAAACTCGGAAAATTCTTCTGGACTGTTACCTAAAACCACATCACCTCCTCTATAATGACCATATGCTACACTTATATTTTTCCCCACCCAAACCCTTTTATCATCCTTATTTGTTAATGCAGTTTTACTGCTTTTAATTGTAAATAATTGATGTTTTTTACTAGTAATACGAGTTTGTGGTACCGAAAAAATCAAGTTTTTGTTATAACAATCTAGGTATGACTTATGTTTTAAGTCAGTACCCTTCAATGTTATACCCTTAGCTTTGATACTTTCAACTTCAGACAAGAGGCTATAACATTTTGGACGAAGAAACACCCACTCCTTGTATTTAAGTCCTTTATTCTCGTATTTGAAC
Source organism: Schmidtea mediterranea (assembly GCA_022537955.1). Taxonomy (NCBI): domain Eukaryota; kingdom Metazoa; phylum Platyhelminthes; order Tricladida; family Dugesiidae; genus Schmidtea; species Schmidtea mediterranea. The sequence continues at coordinate 22,389,343 of CM039682.1, forward strand.
TTTCCAATGACAGAATCAAGGTTTCTACTATACAAGGGATGTTTTGGGTCATAATTGGAAGTATCGAGGAGATTATCACGAACCATATCAGATAAAAGAATGTCTAACTTACAATTCTTAATTTCTAGAAAAAAGGAATCGGTGTCAAACTATATTAATTTCACAAGTGAATTCGTTTCGATATTTTTCTAACTCTAAATATTGTAATTGATACATCCTAAGTTTAGATAAATCGAGTACAGTTTGTCCAATGTAACTCGGTCGATCTAAACATACCGATTCCTTATTTAATAACACAGAGACCAAATCATTGTCGATTTTAAATGATTTCCGAAAAGTTGGTTTTGAGCAATAATTAATTAATTTGTTTGCAGAATTACATAATCTTAAATTAATTCGTTTTTTAAGATTTTCAACGGTTTTTCCGTAGAGACTATTATTTAAAAGTTTATAATAGTTTTTATCTAAGTCATTGGTTGATTGCGCTCTAAGTTGTGTGTTAGTGTCTATATACTTTTTAAATATTGAATTTTGATTATATTTAATTGCTCTATGTACATGTGTAATTTTAATTTGTAAAGAAATAAAAAGCTGCAAAAGTCTCCAATGAAGAACATAATTCTTCTTTGGATAATGCGTTAGCATTAACTTATCAACCTTAGAACCCGGAGCGCACATCTTTTCAGCAGCTACTGGAAAATCATTAATTTTATCATGACGAAATGTTGGGATTTCTAAATCTACTTCAAATGTGACAAAAATCTAATTAAATTATTTAATTGATTAGTATCAGTAACCCATTCAAAATGTCCATATGGTAATGGTTGACTTAAAGCCCAACCGTAGAGATTATTGATGTCAATGTAAAGCAGTTCGGTGTTGTCATCAGATACTACGTGATGTTTATTAACAAATGTTAATCCACCACGGATTCACACTTCGAAAAAATTATACATCTCAATATCAGTTAGAAGTTCAATTGGTTCGTCAAGAGTCATAAGAGCCGATGCCCAAGACATACCGGGAATTCCATAAAAGTTAAGTGGTTCCAATCGGTTATGAGCTAATGATTTTGAACGAAATTGTTGGAAAAAGTCAGCCAAAAGAAAAACATCTAGTTTGAGGTAAACCATCATATAATCTAGTAAAGAGTTACAATTGGTTTCTTCCCAAATAGATTGAGCCTTACTATATTCGGCTTCAGTTACATCTTCCCAAATCGGTGGACGTTCATATGTATTTTCTAAAACTTCTTGAGAAGTTGCAAAGTTATAAGGGAAAATGCCTTTAGTATCGATAATACTACCTACAAATTCCAAACGAGTTAAAGGAAGAGTGGTCAATGTTTTAACTGCGTTACTTAATGAACTATTAATAAATTGACAAGAATCAATGAATTTTACAGTTAATCCACTGATTCTTGCTGACAAAGAAAGAAACTTTTCACTTTTTACAGGAATACAACTTATTTCCACGCTTTAAAATCACTCATACCATACTTGAAGATATGGTGAAGATCATACCCTCTCAAATTATGAAAAACCACTGGAAATTCAAACCTTATTTGTCGAGAAATATTACATTTGGAACAAGCTGCTCCCAAATATTTTCCAGTAAAGTGATCATGGTCCTTAACCGGTACTGATAAAATCTTATCACATAAATAACAACAAGTTGCTGAAGAAAACGACAGAATGTTATATGATCGACCAATTAAAATTTAGTTTATAAAGCACACTTAATTACATAACATCAAAATCATTTAAATACATATAATCCTCTGAACTTAATCCTTTAAAAGTAATACGTATTACATAATTCATCTTTAATTACATTTATAATTAAAAAACAATTTTGAAAAGAAACTTTATTCAATAAATTCATTTATTTTTCATTGTTTTTAACCAAGCTAAGCAATGCTGTCCGCATGTTTTGTCATTGGATTTTGATAACGAATTCGATTGTATTCAATTGGCATTAACATTGATTCTAGTTTATTAATTATTATTGGGGGATAATAGAAACCCATTGGATCAAATACATTTATTTTATTTGGTTTCACATAAATTGCAAGCCAATGTTCGCCACTGAGATTAGATGATTGAGCATTTACAATCAAACCTTTGTTAACATCGATATATGGAATTTTATCTAGAGGGAAAACTCCAAGAAAATCTTTTCCCAATAATTTTCTACCAATAGAATCAATCTGAATAGAACTAATAATAATTAAAAAATATATAATTAATAATATTTCTTACTTCATACTTGTCAATTAAAAAATCTCAATCTGGTTTATAGTTCAAACTAATACTGTTCGATTGGAAGTAATTTGAATTTCCTTTTCAAAAACTCCATATACAATTACAGTAACAGATTCAGTTAGGGGTGATCCAAACTTTATATCTAATCTTAAATTTCCACTTTGTGGTAACTGACTTTGATTAAGATCGAAATCTGGTGCCAATACGAATGTAAAGAATGGATACTTATTTCTAAAAACTGACATACTGATACCACAATTTAAATTTTTATTAAGATAACCCATATTCCTAACAATACTTTGCATATAACTTGTACTATAATTATCATTTTCAAAATCTTGACTATATTTTTCACGATAATCACTTCCTTTACTTAAAGTTATTGACTTAACGTTAAAGTGATCAAACATAGTAAATGTATCTAAAAACGAACCACTAAATCTTTTATTTCCTTGGAAAGTTACAAGTATAAAATTAGGTAATCGTCTATCACCAAATATTTGTTCCTTATAAAAAGAAGAAGATCCAATAGGTAAAGAAAATTCAACAACTTCTTTGCTTCGCATTGGATAAATTGCATTTCTTGTAGCAAGACCTATTTGATGACCCGCTAAAACAGAAGGTTCAACACGAACTCTTCTAACCATTAATTTTGCATCTAGCAATACTATTTTAGGTACAAATTTAGTACATGTCAGACTTTTTTCTGGATTTGTTCTTGTTAATTTAATTTGGACACTAACACCTGGTAACAAATATTTCGGTTGATCAAAGAAATCAAATTGGAGTGGTGAACATTATGAAAATGCTTTTGATTTTGCAATCCATGTTTTTCGCATAAGATCATGTTCAGTGTAACCCATCCCCCCTAAAGATGTATCTTTAGTATCTTGATTATAATTTATAATAGTTTCAATTAGGGCTTTGTGTGCAAAACTATCATTTGCTCCTTCAATTTTAGTAGAATTAAAAACTAATTCAGCGTCTTTAAAAAGAGTTTGAAAAACGAAATTGTTTGCTGTTACATCAGCTTCTTGTGTAATATTTTCACCTAAGCTATTAACAACTTTCAACTGAAAATATAACAAAGTATCGTTCAAATCTAAATATTCTGTTTGTGATCCGTTAATGTAAAATTGAATCGAAGAGGTACCAACATCAGTTATTGAATTCACTGGGAAAATATCTTCAAATGAACCATGTTCAATCACGGCTTGAGGGGATGGTCTATCAAAAAGACATAATTCAGATTTTGCACTAATCATTTTTCAAATATAGTTCCGAATCCTCTCATTCTTTTGTTTATATGTTTCTTAAAAATCTTTCTACGTTTAAGTGTCCCTCCTTTTTGTTCATTTTCATGATTAAATACATCACTTACTTTATTAATAACACTAGGTAAAGTTTGCATAACACTAGGTAAAGATTGTTTAATTTCAGATATTGCATTTGATTTTAAAGCAGGTAAAAAATCAGAATTATTATTTATTACGCCATTTGCCGTTTTCATACCGAAATTGCCTATACGTCTAAGAATAGGTAATGCAAATCTACCTATTGTTTTCAACCAACCGGTTCCATATTGTTTACCTATAAAATATGGTAATTCTCTACCAGATTGACTACTACTATAAAAATTTACAATGTCAGGATTACTCATTTATTTTACGAAAATGTAATGTAAGAAAAGTTTTATCTTCTTTACCAAATATATATTTTCCACTATCGTCGCGAATATTGATTTCTATATTGTTTATATATGTTGACGATACAGACAAATACATTGGGTTTTTCTCTAAAATTTGAACTAGATCATCCTTTTTATGTTTTTCAACCCATACAAATTTCAATAGAGGTATCAAAACATCACCAACAAGAATAGGTTCAATGATATTTGTATAGATCATCATTTGTTGATTACTTTGCAAAATTTCTGGTAAACGTAATCCAACAATAACTTTTTCTGAATATGATTCTTCACTTAATCCCAAACTTTGAGCCACGAATTTACTAAATTTAACTTTAATTTCATCATCTTCCAATTCAATTTTGACTAATCTTCCTTGTTCAATTTCGCAAAATTTAAATGGATGCGGAAAAAAAGTCATTAATTGATCATTTATTTGTGATAAATTAGTAATGATTAAATTTTCTTCAAATTTATCTGTATACTCGACATCGTAAAAATAATTTATAGTTAATCGAATTGTATCAAACTTTATTTTACGATTATTTGAAGGAATTTTAATTTGATTCAAGTTTTCAATAAAATTTATTTCTTTTTTATTAAATCCTAATTTTTGAGCTTCTGCAATACTATCAAATGAAATTTTAAATGGAAAATATTTACAATTAATATTTAAAGTATTTCCATCAATGTATACTAGATAAAATATAGAGTCGTGACTAATTGTATATTCATTCTTTGCATCGTTATAGTAAAAATATTCATAACTTGTATGTAATGTACTCTTACTATATTTAATATTTGAGTTGTTATAAAATGGAAAATTATTGTATACAAAAGTGAAATCGGTCAGAGCAACTTGCCATTCACCTTCCAAGTAAATTGGATTTTGAAATTCAACATTAAATTTATCAGCTAAGATTCTTTATTCATTTATTTTTCTAAAATGTATTGATAAATGTGTTTTGGTATCTTTACTAAATTTAATTAATTTTCCACTATCATCGCGAATATTAATTTCAATGTTGTTTATAGTTGAAGATGAAATTGGTAAATACATTGGATTCTTCATTTCTAATTGTACAATTTCTCCTTGTTCATAGTTTTTAACCCAAATAGATTTTAATAGAGGAACTCTAACATCTCCAACAGTTATTGGTTCAATAATATTCGAATAAATGAACATTTGTTGATGATGATGTAATAATCTTGGAACTTTATTACCAATGATGTCTTTATCACTAAAAGTTTGTTTATTTAATCCTAAGGTTTTGATTAAATTGTTGTCAAAATATATTTTTGAAATGTTATCTGCAAGTTTTATTTTAACCAATTCATTGTTTTCAATTTTTAGTTGTTTAAACGGAGACGGAATAAATGACATTAAATGTCCTTGTAATTCAGATAATGTGTTTATGAGTAAATTATCTTCAAAATATTTTTCAAATATTGTTTTTTCTTCACAACTTATAATTATCCCGAATTGTTCCATAACACCATAATCTGTAAACTTTGGTAATTTTAATCGACAATGATCATCTTCATTAATGACGGATATAGATTTTAATCCAAAACTAAACGCATGTTGAATGTCAGGGAATGTTACTTTAAATGGAAAATGTGGACAGACAATAACCAAGTTCTCATATTTTTCAATAAAAACATCGACATCAGGGGTATGTTTAGAATTTATTAATTCATAAGTTTCATTTTGATTATTTATTTTCAAATATTTTACTTCAGTACCACTCTTCATCGTTTCATAACTTAGGTGAGAATTACTATAAAACGGAAATGTTTTATACACAAAAGTAAAATCAATCAAAGCAACTTCCCACTCACCATCCAAGTAAATAGAATTTTGAAATTCGACATTAAAATTATTAGCTTCATTATTAGGATAAATAAGAGGACAACTATTACTAGGTAAAATCATATAAAACTGGTTTTCTTTCATAATATTTATTTAATTAATTGATTTTCAGATATCCAAGTTGGAGTTTCATATCCATGCCATTTAACATAGTATTGTTTATATTTACCAGCATTCTTGGTTTTTATTATCTTTTGAATTCTGAATACAGTAGGGGCTTCTATAACTTGGAGTTCCTGTTCGTAGAATTTTCCACTAACTTGATGGTTTTCATCATCTTTGATAAAATACATTACAGGATTCTGATTCATATCAATTTCTGAGATTTGAAATACTTCATCGCTCCAATTGTTGTCGAAATTCTTGATGAATGGAGAAGCACTGATTTTACTTATTCTAACATGATTACCGATTTTATATTTAGGCTTTTTAATGATAGAATCAGATTGTTGTGATATCCAATTATCCATATTATTCGTTGAATAAACATCAATTGGTCGCATTCCATTTAAACCCCTATGTGGCAAATAATTGTAGCTATAAATTGCTTTCTGTAAAACATTTATCCAGGTTTTATTTCCTTTATATACGAAATATTTTTTCAAGCGATCTCTTAGAGTTCGATTAAGTCTTTCCACGTGGGCAGCTTTAAATTGAGAAAATACAGAGTAATGATTTATTCCTTTGATAATTTCTCTAACTTTACTATTATAAAATTCTTTACCTAAAGAATAAATTTAATTTAATTTATTTATTTAATTGCATACCCAAATCAGTTTGTAAATTACGAGGTTTGCCATCAATAAATAATTCCTTGATTGCTTCAGCCATTTCATTGGCCGATTTGGTTTTTGTTGGAATAGCACGAGCGAATCGACTAAATATATCAACACATGTCAAAATATATTTGTATCCCTTATTAATTTTAGAGAATGGTATCATTTCCATCAAATCCATTTGCCATAAATCATCAACTTCCATTGTTTTATAACTACGGGTTTTGAATTTCTTCAACATTGGTTTATTTAAACTGTACGCCATTTGCCCAGATAACCAATTCTGAGTTTCTTTCTTTGAATTAACTACTTCCTTTTCCAGTTTCCTTACACCACCAAAACCAGCGGGATGTTTTGGGTCTGTCCATACTTTTTCGAGCTTTTTCACCGTGTTTCGATTTTTGGTTAATGTTTCCTTCATTATTACAACAAGTTGTCAAAATATTTAAATCTAAATTATGTTTATCCGGTAATGAATTCTTGGTACCCATTAAGAAGTTAATGATGAAATTGCGCTTATTGCAGATAATACTATTGGAATTAATGCCCCCAAAAATCCACCATTTTTTTATATATTATTTTTAGCATAAGACGACGATTCTTAGTGTTTACTAAAGATAAAAGTGATCTTTTATGTTTTTGTAATACAAGTTTTTTAACTTTAGTAATGTTTACATTACCACGAACTACATTAACAATAACTTCAACTAGATCATCTATAACAAATGAAAGAATATTCTGTAAAATATTCATTCTTTTATTATTAGGAGCCTTCATCAAGGCATTAAAGTATGGTAGACTACGTTCAACTTTCATATTAAATACATTTTTCATCTAGTTGTTTTGTTTATATTTTAATCCACTTTTTATCTTTGCCAATCTTCTTACTCGTTTTTATTATTTTACGTTTAGTAACCCTTTTCTTTGTAACTTTTTTCTTTGTGGATTTTTCACGTTGAACAATAACTTTTTTAAACGTCATTTCAAGTAATTATTTTCAGATTTCAATTTTGTTTATAAATCGTAACACCTTTCTCATTGAAAATGTCAGTTCTAATACTTAATTCATCAGGACATTGTTGTGTAAAGTCAAAGAACAAATATCCGTGGGGAACCTTTGTTGCATCTTGAAACGAATCAATTAAAAATTTTCTATCATTGGGATAAGCTTGTCTAGCAAGAAAATCTATAATGGTTGCATCTCTAGGGTTTTTGAAAATAACCAAGTATTGGACATTTAAGTTACGAGTTCTATGACTGCCCCCTTGATGAAACAAGTTTTGAGTAATGAAAATAACAGTAACTCCAATATGTCGAGCAATTTTTGTAAATAAATTATTAAAATCCTTTTCTTTATTAGCTTCCTGGTATAGATCATCGATAATAATAACATCGCCTTGATGTAATCTAGATGACCAATTTTTATCAAATCCTTTAATTATTGTCATTTTCAATTTACAGAATTGATTTTGAGTAAGTCCATGTTCTTCGTCAGCTCCTCTATGCCAATATATTTTGTTGAATTTTAATTTGAACAAGTTCGATTGTAATAAATTGCATACAAATAAAGTCTTTCCACAACCACTTGGTCCAACTACTTGATATACAGCATCATTTCGTAATTCCATTTTATTATTAATTATTTATTTAATTGTTTATATTTGTTTTAATTTTTATAATTACTTGAATTCAAATTATTTGAAAATGTTGAGTAACATAAATTATAAAGGAAGATATTCAATATCTGATATGAAATTCCCATTTGGGAAACCACAACAAGTTGTAGATCGATCAGGTAAGTATCCGATAATATTTTTCAGATCGGGGAAATGTCGGGTAATGGGATGTAAGCAACCTCTAAAAAATTGGGATTTGAAATATAATATACATGATTTACAAATTCAATCAATCACTGTAACAATAGATATTGGAAAATTTATAAATCTATATGAATTACAAAGAAAGGTGAATTGTATATTTGAACCGGAAATATTTCCAGCATTACGTCTTCAAAAATATAATCCATCATGTGTCAATATATTTTCAAGTGGGAAAGTAGTAATACTCGGAATAAAATCCTTGGATTATAATGATTATGTGTAAAATATTAAATCAGAAATAACTATGTTAATAAATTAATAAATATTTTGTTTGAATTTGTTTATTTATTAAGTATTAAAAAATGTCAAAAGGTAAATCATGTATAATTAAATATGTATTTTATTTTATTATTTAGTTTATCTCTTTGAAGTAATCTTAAAGAAAATCCAGGAACTTTATCCAAGAATTAAAAATACGTTGGATTATTGCGCACCAGAGTTTCTCGCAACAAAAATTTACCATTTCACAGGGATTAACATTGAAGAACTTCTCGAGATTCACTATGACAACGTTCAGGGATCTGGTGACCGATGTGTTGCAAATTGCATTGTTTGTAAAGATAGTATGAGAGTAACATGTTTAAATGGATGTCCATGTTGCCACGATTTCAAACGTGACCAAACAATCCATATATTGTTAGCCGAAATGCGTAAAACATACTACTCTGATATTTTTGATTTGAAATAAAAATTAATCTTTTTTAATCTTTATTGTCAATAAAAATATTTGTAGGAATTAAAAGTTATTTTTTACAATTCAAAATTTATCGATGATTTTTTATTCTTAGACTTACAATAAAAAATAAAAATAAAATGTTAATAATAATTAAATAAAAAATAATATTAATATAAAATAATAATAATAATAATAAAAAATAAATAATTAAATGAAAATAAAAAATAATTATTTAATTCACTTCATTAAAACAAACACTTTAATTTAAAAATATAATTTAAAAATAAATAATTGACTTGATTAAAACAAACAATAAAATTTAATAATAATTAAAATATAAAAAAAATAATATTATTTACTTAAACAAACAATTAAAGTAAATTAAAATATAATTAAAATATAAATAAATAATATTATTTACTTGAACAAATAATTAAACTAAATAAAAAATAAAACATTCATGATTTGTAGTCGACAGGCAATTTGAGCCAATTTTATTTTTATGGGGTTTTAAATATGAAAAAATACTTAGGCTTTTTATTCGATATTTTTATGTTCTTTAATCAATTTTGAGCAAATTTTATTAAAAAATACTACTCAGTACGACCAATCATAGGTGATTTAAGCCAATTTTTATTTTTAAGCTTTTAAATCGATAAAAAATACTTGATCTTTTTTATCATGAATTAAAAAATTTTTAAAAATTTTAAATTTAAACATTTGAACAAAAATTTATTTAAAAAAAAAAATTTCATTCATTAAAACAAATAATTCAAAAAAAATTTTCATTCATTAAAACAAATAATTCAAAAAAAATTAACACCCCCCTTCCCCCATAAAAAATTTTTTTTAAGGGGGGTCTCGGAATTTTTTCAAGCCAAATATCCACAGGGTATTTTTCAAGCCAAATATCCACGGGGCATAGTCCTCATATGTCACTGCTACTAGTATTGTATTCATTAGGCGCTGAAATGTTGCGGGTGCATTAGTTAACCCAAAAGGTAATCTCGTGTATTCGTACAATCCGTCTTCAATGACAAAAGCAGTTTTTTCCGCATCTCCCTCTTCCATTTGAATTTGCATATACCCCTTATTTGCGTCAATAACTGTAAAATACTTAGTATCTCTGAGTTTATCATATTGCTCTTGTGCTTTCGGGAATGGGTATGAATCTTTAATTGTTACATCGTTTAATTTACGATAGTCAATGCACATTCTAATTTCACCATCTTTTTTTCTAACTGGTACAATGGGTGATGCCCATTGTGAAAAACTTTGTTTTATTACGCCTGCCTCTTTTAACTCTTTTATTTTCACTTTTTCTCTTCCCTTAATTTATAAGGTACCCCATAAGGTCGTTGTTTTATTGGTCTGGCGTTTCCAGTATCGATTACATGTTTAATGATATCAGTATCTCCCAAATCAAACTCATGTTTTGCAAATACGTCACTATATTCATCAAGTAAAGTTTGTAGTTGAAATTGTTAGGTTTCATTTAAATAGTTATTATTAATTTTTACTTTATCATAAAATTTAACGTTATTTGTCTTACTCAGTTCGACCATTTGTTCACTGCCATCTCTCATCACCATCGTTTCACACATTTCCAATGTTTGTTCTAATTCACCTTTGAACAACTTTCCCAATCTTGTTCCTTTGTGAATTTTTACATTGCTTCTTTCGTAATTAGCAATTGTTATTGGAATTATCCCGTTTTTTTGGTATAACACACTCGTCAGTTAGCATTATATTATGACTTTTTGTAATTGACTTATCCGGCTCAAAAATAAAAGTGTCCTCACTTTTGACGCTGACTTTTACTTTTTACTTTCTTTTTATATGATCACAGTGATATTCTAATTCGAAGGCTTCCAATGCTACTACTTCCGCAAATCTTGATTTCTGATAGTTTGCTTTCCTTTTGATTGCACCGTCAGTCAAGTCGATGACACAGTTATCTAACTTGCTAAGGATATCTATCCCAAGGATGCATTCACTTCTGCATTCAGTCATTACTTTAAACACGTGATTATCTATTCTACTCGAAAAATGAACAGTTAGCTCAATATCTCCTCTCACTTGCATAGCATGTGATGACATAGATTATTGTATCATTTGTGCTTTTTATATTCCTTTTTTGATTTTCTGATAATTGATCCTCCCTTATCATGGAGGCGGCTGCTCCGGTATCTACTAGCGCTTTTATAATTATATTATCGATCAATATTTGAATGCTTGGTCTGGCTTCATTGAGTTCTCGTAGTGTTTCCATCCCATGGCATCCATAGGTTTTTCTCGTTACGCAATGACAATTTGTTATTTTGGTATCTAGATTATTACTCAAATCTCTCAGTTGCTGATTTTGACTGTCATACAATCCTCCTTGTGGCTGTTCCACATTCTCCGATCCACTTGGATTGTCATCATTTTTTCGTCTTCCATCAATTGTTCTTCTTCTACTCGCCGGTTTTTTATTAATCGTATTTCTTTATCATGTTTTGCTGTTATCAGATATTTTGCGACAAATGGGCACAAACATGCCAACATCTTATATGAGTTGCCAAATACTTGTCGAAGTTGTCGTAATGATACTAATGATGAGCAGATCATTTTGAGCAATGCCAATGTATAATATATTCCCAGTATATTTGAGAACATATTCCCCAAAACTGCAAAATATCCCCATATGCTGTACAATACTTTGTATGCTACCTTTTTGAAATGCTCCTTTGATAACAGCACGTCGAAATTGTAATCACCACCGTAACTACCTTCGATGACTTTACTCACCATTATTGATAGTATTTTCTCTTTTTCGTTAGGGAACAACATGTGCTTTCTTGCACTTTCTATGGCATCTCTTGTGTACATACCGTTGTTATTCATATCATTTATTTATTGAAATTCTAACTTTTTCTCGAGTTCTGTTAATTCTAGTTTAAACGGTTTAGTTGCCTCCTTTCTATCAGACATTGTAATCCACATTTCGTCATTTAGCTGGTATAATGGATCAAGCAAATTGGTACACTTATCGATTTTCCTTGGAATATAAGTTTTATCTGTTAGTATTCTGGTTATAGGCTGTAAATACACTGTTTCTCCTTTATAAATGACTGGTAACTCGTTGGTACATTGGTTATTCGTTGCTAGTGATACACTAACCGGTTTACATTGAAAAGTCTGTAACACTTCTCCTACTACTCTCGCAAAAGTTCCTTTTTCCGCAAACAATATTGGTGCCATTAAATCTGGGTTTGTAACCGCTACAGCCATCTTTGTTCTCAATATCTCTCTATTGAGTTTGCAGTCGTTAGTAATTGTTGCTTGATATACTTTGTCTAATTGAACTAATTGATGATGATAGAAGTAATCAATTTTATTATTAAAATACGAAGATAGTTTGACATCAAATTTATCGATTTTTAATTTTGAATCTTTAATTTCATTACTACTGATATAGATACCTTCATAATTAGTCTTTACAACTGCTTTTCCGCATTTGATAGCTTCTCCTTTTTCTACAAATCTCATGGCCTCTGCTTCTGAGTCTGCCATATATATTGTTGGGGTATCCTTTTCTTGTACGATTACTGTTTTCCTTTTTTGATCTTTTATTCTTTTTGATTCTGCATCAGTAAACTGTTTTCCTCTGATTGTTCGGAATTTTAGTGACTTCAATTTTGTTAATTGGCATTCATATTTATCTATTTTATACACGATCATCGACTCACCAGTGTCACAACTAGATTCATCAAGCGTACAGAACTTGTGTGTCATCATTTTCTTTGATGAACTATCAAATGATGCTTTAAATTTTCTCAATTCAACATAATATTGTCTCCGAACCACAATGTTATCTGCAATCTGACCCCATATTTTATACTTTCCTCCCATACAGTATCCGCCGGCTGATGTCCATCCGACCACATTTACTGATTGTTTTACTCTTGCCCCTATTTGGGCTTTCAATTCAATTCCATCCGTTGTTTTAATCTTTTTCGTTTTAAATGCCTCTTCGCACTCGCTTGGTATTATTATTAATGCCTCTGGTGCCCATGTCGGTACTAACATGGTCCTTGCCACTTGATTACATACAAAACTTTCTTCTGAAAATTTTATTATACACTCTTTTGCCTCTGTGTGTATAAAGTCAGATTCTTGATACACGTGAAAAATCTTGGGTTCAGTTATGATTAATTTGGTTGGATTCGCTTCCGGACAATTTTCCACATCTAATAATGAATATTTCTGCCCCCATTTTGGGTTCTGACAATCATATGCTATAATCGCATTCTTTCCTTTGATTAAATCTAATAATAGTGTTATTATTACTATTATTATTGAGATACTTGATTTTCCTTCACTTTTGTTTGGTTTTTTCGTCGTTTTGTTCACAAGATTTTTTACAATTTCCTCGGTATCATCATTTTCTATCGTTTTTAATGTTTCATCATACATTATTTTCCAACCTCCTTTCAGTTTTATCCATGGCATCACATCAACCTTTAATCTCTGATATATTATTTTAGCTACCTCATTTATTTGCTCCTTTGGATTTGATCTTAAGAGCTTTTTATATCTCGCAATTAGATATGCCATTGCCGTAATTACTTTATCTCTATTTATACCAGTTGTGAAGAGTATCCTTAAAACCACCTCCTCATTTACATCCTCTGCACTCCGCTCTCTGACTTCCTTTCCATTAACTTGATTTTTTGTAGCATATTTTCGATTAACGCTGATGGTTTTGTTTCCGGATATCGTTTTGAGTTCATTGCTTTTATAAGTTCAATTATCACATTTAAATCGTTATTATCGTCTACTACTCTTGAATTTTCATGTCTCTTTTTGTTGGCTATTTCTCTCAAACGCTCTGCAGTTTTTCGATCATCTGATTTTTCCGCTATTTCTGACTTTCGAGGTCGTCCTCTACCTCGTTTCATTGTTTCAGCGTCTTGCATTATTGCCTGTTTGGAGATCTTTTCTATTGTCTCTTGCAAATTACCATATTTATTATCCAATGGTTGAAAAATTATTTCTTTTTCAAGTGGTGACTTTGCACTCCCTTCGGATGGTTGATCCCACATTTTAAACAGCATATCATAATCATTTTCCTCATTCAGTTCAACAGAAGGTGTTGCTACCGTTAAGCTAGTTTCTCTATTTATCACTGCAGATATAGTATTCTCATCTATTGTATTTACTCCATAGTCAATCAGATATTCGCCATCTTTCAACTCAATATCGTTAAAATATAATTTTATTTCATCGTTTGGCCCTATTTTTCGAGGCCATTTATCTCTTGCTAATTGTCGTATTTTGTTTACCATTGTACATACATGGACTTCTGTTTTCGATAATATCATTTGAAGGAAATGTTCATCTTTAGTATCCAATGTTATTTTTAAAGGTTCATAAAATTTCGGACTTTTTCTCACAAATTTTCCGTAATTTTTGATCATCTCTTTTACTCTATCTCTAATTCAAATACTCGTGTTTCTCTCTGTCTCATTACCATTAATGGAATTAAACTGGTCAAATATTCCGGATCAATTCTGCTTATTTGAACTTTATTTATTACTCTCAATGTTTCATTATCATCATAAGGTCGTTTTTTCAAAACTTCTTTTAATTCTTCTTTCATTTTTATTTGTCTCTCAGTTTCCTCATTATCAATATCAACTTCATTTATAAAACACTCATACTCATTAAGTGACACCTCCGACTTTCTCTCCATGAGTCGGCTATATTGAGTTTTAAACTCTTTTAATTCCTCTCTCAAAGTGTTTATTTCATTATTCGTATTAGTAATTTCTACTCCATTTTTTGTTTCACTTCTGGTTCACTTTTAAATTTTACTCTATTTGGTGATTCGCTTTCTGATTGGTACAAACTTTTGCTAAATGACCATATCTCTGGCAGTTGTAACATCTAATTTTTCCGTTGAAATTCACTCTATCTCTTCCATCATTATTATATGGGCTTGCTCGCTTCTCTCGATATTGATTCTGTCTATATGGACTCGATTGCCTGCCTCTTGAACTATTTCTATTATTTCTATTATCATACTGGCGATATTCAGAACGATTATCTCTATTATTTCCAGAATAATTGTCTCCACTGCTTTTGTTATAACGATTATCTCTAAAACTATTTCTGTTATAGTCAGAACGACTGTCTCTATTAAAATAACGATTGCTATACGAATTATTTCTGTTATAGTCAGAACGACTGTCTCTATTATCGTCTCTAAATCGATTTTGATTTTGTTCTGTAAAATTTAATGCGTCAAATCTTTTCCTGTTTTCAGGTGATTGACTTCTACTCGAGTTCGGACTGTTTTTTCGTCTATTTTTTACAAAATTTAAATATAACTGTTTCATTTCTTCCCATGGAACATCATCATTGTTTTCCAACTTAGGTTTCGCCATCGTTGGCCTTTGAATCTCAACTGCATATATAGATGCATTGAATATATCTCTCTGTATTGCCTCTACTCTTTTCGCTTTATGAACTAATTCATTTAAATCTCTATATTCAACCATTATTAGTGCTTTATATAAATATTTCTGGATTCCATTCCAAAACTGATCCTCAATTAATTTCGGAGTGTGCTCTCCGGCACCAAATGCCTTTTTCGCTAACTCTGTTATCGTATACACGTACTCTCCAACTGACTTTCTAGATCCTTGATATCGATTTCTAAACTTTTGCACATTTATTTTCAGTAAATCGCTGTCAATTACTATCTCTGCTCTCAAATTTTCAATAAGTTGATCAAGATTGTTTCCTCTACACTCTAAATTATTATATGCCTGTAGCGCATATCCTTTTAAATACAACGGAATTCTCCTCTTTAACTCATTAGGTGTCCAACCACAAGAGTCTGCATACTGAGTAATTTCAGTGAAAAAATCGTCGAACTTTTCAGGCTCTCCTCTATAAGGTTCAATCGGTAAAATTTTAATAAAGTTATTATTATTTTGATTATTATTCATTCTATATATGATTCTATTTCTCAAGTTATAAATTATTTCAGATGGATTATCTATTTTAGATTACAAATTTAAATTTATGGTCAATAATATTATTTAGTATATATATATTTTCCCGATATATTCTACACTAACCCTCTGATCGCAATTCCTATCCCCCAAATTGTTGATAACAATAATTGATTTTAAAGTCCCGGTTCGCGGCACCAAATGTTGAGGTCTCGATTTTAGTGAGTCTCAACTTGCACTGGTTTCTTATATAAATCAAAACACAAGTCAGATATATATAAAAATTTATTAATAAAAATTGAACAAGTATACACTTTCTCTTTAAATCAGGTTCAACTTCTTTCGATAGACACAATTTATTTAAATTCAAATAACAATTGAAAATTTGGTGCTTGTTGTGTAAGTGTTAAAATATGTGTAGGTGCGTGTTATATAAGTGCGTGCAAAAAATCGTGTGGAACTTTATCTGTTCGATTTTAAGGTCTTAGAAAGATTTCCTTTTTCAGACCGCTTCTTTTTCGGTTAAAATTTTAGTGGGCAATTGAACTGAAAAATACTCCAGTATTTATACTGAAATATTTTATCAGCAAAAAAGGTTTTTATTTATTTAATAATTTATTTTATTTATTTAATGATTAAGAAATTTAAAAAATTTTGTCTTTATTTATTTAATATTAGAAAAATTCCTTCTTATTTATTTAGCCAAAATACGCAATTGATATTTCAATTTTATTTTATTTACTTTATTTGGAAATATTCCGTATTTGTTTATTTATTTATTTGATTTTCTTTTTAGGTTTTTAATTGATTTTTTTCGTTTAAATCCTTTTTGTACTTTTTTTCTAAAATATCAAAGAAAATAATAATAAATATATTAGCTACCAACACTAATTAATAAAAATTAAATAATCCACATCAAATTGTTACTAAATAATACTGTTTAAAAATTATTTACAAATACAAATAAATATCAACACCAATAAATAATTGTTGTTCATCAATTAAATAATAACAATTGTTCACGATATTGTTTAAAAGAATAATGATTGTTCGACACACAGGGAATGGATTTGATTGTTCGAATATTGATTTGACATAGGGAATTGATTGTTCTGTTGGGATTCTGTATATTGGGGATTGACATTGATTTGGGATTCTGCATCTTGAGGATTTATTTATTTTATGCCCGTTCCTCGGCGTATATGTTCACTCTGTACTTGCCAGGCCCCACTTTGTAGTATTTGTTCAGGATAAATGTGGTGATGGGTCTACCCTCATCATCCAACATTAATGTCGGATGAACTAATGAATAGTTCAAGGTGATTTAATGAATTTCCAATTGCCGTACTTGACCGAATGAATTTATTGACGATATAGTATACCGAATAAATATTTAAGCCAACAATCTTTGTGCATCGAAGCTTTTACTCAACTGATATGGTAAAATATATTTATTCATTTTTCCCGGCCCATTGCCGAAACAGCATCGCAAGATAGTAAAATCTCACACCCTTACCGAACTGTGTAAGTGCGGTTTATCCGCCAATAGTTCGTGCCCGTGAAGGTTCTAGCGTGCGTAACTCAGGAACCCAAACGTCAATATATTCCGCTTATAGGGGAAATCGGAAGGTAAGAAAGAGAAAAATTAAATATAAAATTATAAACACAAAAATAAATTAAAATAATAACAAAGTGCAACAAGACCCGCACGAAATAAACATAAACATAACACGAAAACCCAACAATTTGACCGAAAGTTGACAATTTAACAAAAATGCGAGATTTCATGAAAATGAAATAAAAATCAAATAATTTGAATTAGAAATAATTCAATTAGAAAATGCAAAAGAAAAATTGCCAAATTAAATTACAAAATAATAAAATTAAGATTAGAATATACCAGAAAATCACAAGGTCAAATTTTGTTTTACTAAATCAAAAAAAACACGCAAGGTTAGGGTCGTACAATAGGTATATATACCGATTCATTTTTACACAAATTTAATCGGTTTTTTTAACCAGAATTAGCTTTTCGAATCCGAAACTCAGTTTTTACTTGAAACAAGTTTACCAGCGAAGATCTCTAATTTGATATGAGTGAGAGATTGTTCGATACTCTCTCTTCACGTCGTATCCTCGCAACCTCGAATGAGCTCTGCTTGGATTTCGGCGTGGGGAAGAGGAAGTTATGATATGATGTGTACCAAGTTTATGAACCATTATGCTGTATTATAATGCAAATATATATTTCTATAAATGAACAAAACTTTTTCCGTCAATGCTTCTTTAAAATTTTTCCGGCCCA
The DNA here is from genome assembly GCA_022537955.1 of Schmidtea mediterranea. Taxonomy (NCBI): domain Eukaryota; kingdom Metazoa; phylum Platyhelminthes; order Tricladida; family Dugesiidae; genus Schmidtea; species Schmidtea mediterranea. Next base: position 22,407,808 of record CM039682.1, read on the forward strand.
CAGCCGACACATATCGCAAGCTATTAAAATCAAACATACTATCGTAAATCGTGTAAGTGCGTTTATTATCGCCAATGATTTCGTGCCCGCGAAGGCTCCGGCATCATGAACGCAGGAGCTGAAACGTCAAAATTATTCCGTATAAGGGAAAAGGGGGAAGGGTAAATGGTCTTTTGGCTATTTTGTCGGCACTCATTTCCTATAAACTCGACCTAAATATTATTTACAACTCACGGCTCAAAATCACAATATCGAGTAGTCCAGTGGGCACTCAGTAACTATAATATAAACACAATGCGCTTAGGATCAAATTAAAGGACGGTGACGGGATGTTCAATAACAAAATCGTTGCTATGATAAAAATATGAGAACCTCGCTAATATTCATTAAAAATCTTATTAATTGACCGAGTTAATAACAAGATTTTTACCAAGCATTATTAGCTAAAATACTAAACTCCGGTGTAACGAATTGCTAAAGGTTATAAAACTAAATATTGCTTTGCTGAAATTTGTAAACAAAACAAATTGACCAAAATATAAAGATTTACTTTGCGATAGAGCTGTCAATAAAGTTAATCTCAAAGTGCCATATCTGTAAACGCAAAGATTTAGCTAGGCACTCTAAAGTTATGGAAATAACATCTATAAAATTGAAATCTAGACGCCAAATGAACGCGATTGTTGTAATAAATATATACGGAACAATAACAATCTAAAGTAATTAGGAAATTCATTAAGTAAAAATTTCCCCAAAATTAACAACCGCATAAAGAAAAATATAAAAGTTATAAAGACCAAAAAATCCAAATGCGTTTTCATAGCCAAGTTTTCTCTAGAATGCGACAGGGTTCGAATCATCACCAAAAAATAAAAATAATAAAAGAAATGCGCGGATAACCCTCTAGGACCCAACCCCACAAAATGATCAAACTATTAGGAAGCCACCCAGATTTCTATTCTGAAAAATTCTACATAAATCAACGAACACCCAAGCCAAATAATAGCGGTGATAAACGAATAAAATAAAATAAAATTAATAATGATAAATAAAAACAATGAATTCAAAAGAGAATGATAAAATACTAAATTAAACTGCATGATAAATCACTTTGCTCATAGGCATGGACAATGTTCATAATAATAAATTCACTTGGAAGTTAGAAATAGCGTTGCTGTAAGGATAAGGAGACCAAAATCCTATACCGCTAGCATCGTCCCGAATGAATTCATCTACGCGATAGATCCAAAATCTTCATCGTAATTGACATGCCATCTTAGAATAGTTATTTTGATTTCATCATTCCATTGCGCGTTGATCTCCGACGATAATCTTCCAAGAATAGAATAATCCACCGACCATTCTTCCCATAAGATCTTCATTGTTGAGTAAGATAATAGTAAACCTCCCGATTCAAAGATTGAAATGAATGAATGTAAGGTATAAATAATCCACTAGAATAGCACGCCGACTGATTTCTCCCTAAATGTCAACAACGAAGTGGATTGACGTTGTGCACCCAGATAAAGAAAATGAATGAGGAATAATTCTACGAGGACAGTTCATAAATTGATTCTTTCCAAATGCCACCAGATAAGGCGATTTTCCGTCACACACCCTAAAGTGTAGGTAGATGAGGGCGAACCGATACTGTCATCGCCCTTTTCTGAAAATGGTACATCGATAAATCTCGCTAAAAGAAATTTCACAAGTACTTACTAAATCACCCATATCAACACACTGCGATGCAATCAGCAAGTGTGTCTCGTACTGAATTCGGTGCGCCAACAAGGACTGTGCACACCCAACCTAATATAATTACTGAAAACAGGCTACACTGGTCAGAAAAATCTAAAATCGAAATGTCAAGAGCGACTAAATGCAACATTTCCACGAATGGAACCACAAGCTCGCGAAGCCCCGGCACATCCGACGATACAGCGCGGAGAATCCGACCAAGCTCGGAGAAGTTGAGCATAGCAGAAGGTAAAATTAACATTATTTCTAGGCGTTTTTCACATTTTCTTGAGTCCGAGTTAGACGCTGCAAATCGCTCAGAACCGCTACGACGATTGCAACGACGAATTGCAACGACGATAAAATCGGCCATGACGTTAAGTTGTGAAGTAGTTGTCGACCACCAATTTTTTATTTGCTCGAAAACCCAAACTCCGCTCGTCCAGCACCGTATAAGCGGTTAATTGACCTATGCCACTATATTGTACTCACGAACCATGTATCGTTCATAAACAGGAGACTAAGTGATGACAATCGGAATGTACCTCATCCATGCGAAATTACCTATGCTACAATTATGTATCGTAAGATTTTATTCAAAATAAAATATAAATACCTAGTATGTTGATTCATTAGGTTTAAACGTTTTTCTCTTAATAGATATTTAGAAAATGAGTAAATTCCAATGCTAGGAAACGATTGGAAGCTAAATTATGATTAGAAATCTTAAATATAAATGATTCAGGAACGGAAAATACTTATCCCCAAGGGATATAAATTTGGTAAATGATAAAATCTATCACTACAAAATTAGCTGAATCTAACAAGAGATCAACTCGAACTTGGGCTAATTAATGATCAGTTTTTTTTCTTGCTGCGATAAAATTAAGACACTGATCTAAAGTACCGATCAATGGAAATATAAATGACTTCGGGATACCGTTTTGGGGAATAATTTGCATTTCCCCGAAGGGAACTACCCAGATGTGTAAATAAACCGGGAAGATAACTTTGGATAATTAAATTTCTTTTCTTTTGAAAGGTAGAACGAATGGCTAGTTTATGAATCTATTGTAGATAACATTTAACCTTGAGTAAATACATTTAATTACATTTTAAATCTTACATTATCGGTATTTTCCCAAAGAAGCCGCAGAACGAAATAAGCAACTTACGAATATATATTTTTTAAATAATATTTAACCTTGAGCAAAAATGAATATTAAATCGTATAGTATCCGTAATTGTCCAAAAAAACGATAAAACTAATAATTAACTTGTGAATATATTTTTAAACGGTATTTTACATTGTATCAAAGAATTTGAATCGTATTTTCCATTGATATTTGATCTGAGCTTCCCAAAGTAAGCCGTAAAACGAATGATTAAAGTACAAATACATTTTTGACTGATGTGGGGTTGGTGGTGTGGATGACCTTCACCCCATTACATACAAATAAGTTTAGACGCCCGCCAATGGTTACGCGTTGCTAGGCAACGTTGGAACTGTAACCACTGGTCACAGGACCTCCAAAGGTGAGTTCCGATATCAGAACTGCTAAGGTTTAGTCCTATGTCGGGTTCAGCGGACTGCCGTTAGAAGGCCTATGTCCGTCTTATCTTTCAGGTCCCTTTATTACTTTCTCGTTATTATATTCCTTTACTATATTCACTCGCTAATAACAACATAATAAGCTAAAACAATTTTATTTATTATCAACTAAATGGATTGAATTTAAAAGACACGAATTTGCTGCTTCATTTAGGCACTCCTTGGGAGCGTCGACGTAATCGTTCGGTTCGACCAGGTCTGGCATGCTGACGAGTCTTCTTGTTGGCTGATTGTGGTTTATCTTGGTCGCGATAGGCCAGTTGTGTTGGTGCAAATACCAGAGGGTAAGTTACTGCACTACCTTCTTGGCACGCCGACAGGGCGACCTCCAATCCTTTGATTTGCGTCCGTTGTGCTTGATTTTGTACTCTTTCATCTTTCCAGCCTTGTTGTACTGCAGTAAGGCGCTGGTATATCTCTTTCATTTTTGTCGGCTCTGCCCAAGTGGCTTTTAATCTTTGAATTTCCTGACTTTGTTGGAGGAGTTGACGGTACAAATGCGCGTTTTCTCGTCTGAGCTCTTTCAGTTCTCGGTTGAGTATTTTTGTTGCTTCCATTTCTAAATTAACATACTTAAAATTTATTATCATTGACATTGATTAGAATTTTATCGGCCCTTTCCCTAATTATCACTATGGTCAGAATGGTCTGTTGTTAACTCCATGAATCTCAGGTATTATGTATTGTTGATCTGATTTCTTTAGTCGAAATTCGCGACTCGTTTTCACAGTTTTTACCTTTTATATTATGAGTTTATGATTTATTGAAATAGCTAAGGAAATCTAGTTATTCGTTTATTCTAGTGATGTATTCGTAATAGTCAAAATTAAATAACAAATAAAGCATTAATGTTTATTAAGAAATACAAATTAATCACAATCAATTGTCGCGTTCACTTAGGTTCATGGGTATGAGTATCTTTTCGATTCTTGTTTGCGAAGGTCCATTTGGGATGGCGACTGGCGTAAGTGTGATCTCCAGTTCGGCGGGATCCGAGCCGATTGCGAAGGCCTGGTTGTATTAGTTCTTCTGGTATAACCAACTTGGTTGGGGCTGTCATTTGTAATAGCCTTGGGTCATCCAACTCGAAGGAGACTCCATACGTTGGAGGGAAACTGTCTGTGCTCGGGATGACTCCACTTGCTATATCCCGGTTGATCTGGGCCAATCGTTGTCTGGCTAGAACGGCTTTCCGATGGTATTTGCGTTCCATTTCCTCCATTTTCATGGACGTGTATTCGGCTCGTTGATGGACTTCTCTCGCTGGGTTTCTGCCGGGTTCGCGCTTGATGGCGATACTCGGTAACTCCACTTCGTCTTCTCGGTCTTTGGGTCGTCGCGGCCAACTTGATTCTCCATAAGTGGACAAGGTATATCCGTTGTCCCATAATGCCTGGCGATACCGAGCCGCAGATGCGTTCGAGATTTGGAGTGTTATCTGGGAGTCATCTCTCCATCCTCCGTGAGGGTCTCGGCGATCTGAACAAGTAAATGGTATAATTATAAGATTGTATCTATGAAACCTATTCATGAGACAAGGGTAGTACGTTTTATGAAAAATAAGTTATGCTAATTACGCGTTACTATATGGTTTGATTTTAGCGTGAATTGATAAGAGTGAAATCACGAAAATTACCCCGCTGTCCTTCCTCACTCGACTGAGATGCGTCCCTGTATAGAATCACTTGTTCGCTTGCGACTACGTTCGGCGTTCATTAATCGAGAGTTCATTGTGGAGGTTTAGTATGACTCTTAAGATTTTATTAGTACTTTTATAGGCATGAGTTTAGGCTTACGTTGACTTGGCTAAGTCAGAAAATCCGAAAACATAGTTATTATTATTTACAATTGGTCACTGATGTTTAATTAATTCGGTTCAATTCTTTTGAAGCGGTCACCGACGTCGATGATCTCGCGTTTTAATTATGACCATCTACCAATTCGTTAGTCATTAAGTAATTTGATTTTTGACAGTTATTTATTCACATTGGACGCCTGGTATTGGGTCGATGTCAGTGAATCATTGTTCACATTCATGATGAAGTCTGTTTACCTTGTCAAGGACTTGACGGATGATCCGTCTATGGTTTGCTTACAGATATCTTCATTGTTAATCAGATTGGTTCTTCATTGATTTCAGTGTGTATTAATTTACCAATGTTATAGTCAACTCATGGAATGGACTCCTCTACTGTTCATCGCTGGAATAATTTTCCTCATTTGCGATTAGGTGATTCAAAACAAATTCTATTGGCTTAGGGTTCTGATTGTTCGAAGTATAGGCCTGACGGGACTATTCAACTATGCATATTTGTCCTAAGGACAACCATTATACAGGATAACTCGATATCTGTATTTTGACGAAGAATCTGCTGGTGATGCGATGATTTTCAACATTTGGATTTTACTGCAATCTAATATTTTGTTGTCGCTTGCAATATTTAATTATTTTCGCTAATTTAATCGGGATTTTTATTTATCACTTTTATCGTTTTGAGGTATCTTATTATTTATTATCAGTGTATAGTATTTGATTTCCACTCGTTAGTCTGGGATGTTTATCTAGCTCATTGATGACAACTAATCCTATTATTAATCGGGAATTGCGTGATGATGTGGATTATTTTTAATTTATCTTAATTTAATTATCATTCATATCATGGTGTTCGATATATTTACGCCAAATTTTGGTCTTGAAGCCATATTACTATCCGTCACTGACAGTCTAATTATTAATCATTTTAGCTAATTTACCCACTGACTCACCCTTTTAATCGATTAACCGCACATTCCTCTTTAATCAAAATTCAAATTTAGTCATTTATTTGGTTATCTATTTATTGGTTGCCAAGACGTTTAATCATTTTATGGGATTTCAGTACTATATCTTACATCAATATTTTCTCTTGGGATCGTATACTTTTATTCAACTTATCGACGCTTTAGTTATCAAGTTTTTAAGCGAGAGCTAATTCCTCTACGCCAACTCCGATTTTTACTCATAAATTTCATTGTTCTAGATTAATCAAACGGCATTTTTATTATCAATCGCTTGAAAATTAACCTCATTACATTACGTCCTATTACGAATTTAGTGAATGTTAATCAATTAATGATATTTTAATTTCTTCGATATTTTGGTTAGGACTTTAATCATTTAATTTCTTTATATCACCTCGATATTTTAATCATGAATTTATTCTTTACATTACCTCGGGATTTTTAGCATGAGGTTTAGCATATACTTTCTTTATACTACATCGATGTTTTAATCATAAATTTATTCTCTTAATTTCTTTTCATTATATAGATAGTTCGATCATGAACTTATTTGATTTAATCGATAAACTATATTTTAATTATTTTATGGAAATTAATTTATTTACATCGCATAGACGGTTTGATCATGCATTTATTTTATTTAATCGATTTATGACATTTTAATCATTTTATGAAAATTAATTTCTTTACATCGAGTCGACATCAAGTTCCAACTTCCCGAGCCTTAATTTAGTCCTAAGGTTCTTGTGTTTACATTAGATTTTACGAGTGCCCACTGGACTACTCGGTGTTATTATTTTAGCAGATTTGTAGTTTGAAAATTTAGGTCGATTTTTCGGGAGATGGGTGAAAGAGAGTCAGCCAAAAGACTAGTTCTCGATCTTCCCACCACACCTATAATGAATGGAATATTTACGTTCGAGACCGTCGTTACGCACGACAGAACTCTCACGGGCACACACTGTAGGCGGAGAAACCGCACTTACACAGTGTGACTAGTTGTGTTTGATTTTAATGTCTTGTATGTTGTGTGGCTGTGGGCCAGAAAAATTTCGACGCATTAAACAACTTCATCTTTCGAGTATATATATTGATTCATTACAATCATATCATAGTTGACCATCGTCTCATTTCAATCATTCAAAATCGTATGACAAAGAATTCCCACATGCACGAGCCAGTAGAGCTTACCTGTAAGATACTTGCTTTCGTGATGTGGAAATAGTTGCCGAGAGTTGTTTCTATCACTGGTAAAGAGGATTGGTATATATACCTGTTCTGTGACCCTAACCTTGCGTGTTAATTTTTATGCGTTAAAACAAAATTTGACCTTGTCGTTATGTGTCTAATTTATTTCTAATTTTTATTATTTTCTCGATTTATTTGACAATTTAATCATTAACAAATAATTTTAATCATTTCTGACTAAAATTATTTTATTTTTATTCAATTTATTCATGAACTCTTTTCTTTTTTCGTAAATTGTCAATTTTTTGTCAAAAATTTTGTTATTATGCTATTTCTATGTCAATTCGTACATATCTTGGTGCCTTTGTTAATATTTTAATTTACTTTTATGTTTTTCTATTTTCTATTTTAATTATGTGTTTTCTCGCATTTTTAGGTGGTTACTTGATGTTTATGGGTCCGATTTTTAATTTTGCATGTTATGTTTGCGTGCTGTTTCCAATCCATTTAAACAAAATCTTGTACTGGCCCAACACTGATATTTAATATTGTGTAAATGAATTTAATCGTATTTTAAATAATATTTTAGCTGTAGAGAATTGTAGAGTGAATAAATAGCTCATGAATATAATTTTAGGTATTATCTAACAGTAAACGCAAGGATTTTAAGTATATTTTGAGAAAATGCTTTACCTGCGTTTTTTTTGAAAGTGAACAAACAAATTTAGAGTATAATTTTGGTAATTTTCCGTTTCCCCAAAGAGAACTAGGAAATGACTAAATGATTTTTATGTGTTAGATAATGTTTTACGTTGTAGCACTGTTAAAACGAATTGGCATATTCTACCGTGCTAATAATTCTCTTTTCGAATAAGATCCGCAACCCATAAAAATAACGAGTCGACTCACTCACATGTCCCCACATTAGACCACCAACCCTATCACTTAGGTCTGAATATTGATGTTAAGCCATACAAAATCTTATTTATGGTTCCAGAGGACTCGTGGATTGACGCTTCCCGGGTCACACTTCGCTTTCCCGGACATTCCGCTGCACGGTGCCTGCAGGCGATTTGGGTTCGGGATTCTCAATCTCACCGGTTAGAGAATTCCGCGGAGAGGATCGAGGAACTGGAGAGGACTTGGACCTTCTTTTTGTGGCGATTAATCGGGAGCCCTGCCGAAATCCGGCGCGGGAAATAAGAGGTCAAGCGGAGCACCTCCTCGCCCGCTTGGAAGAACACCAAAGGCAAACTGCCCAGCAAATTCGAAAGGCGCAACAACACTTGGATGAGATCAACCGGGATATTACGGCCGGAAGGATCCCGAGTACGGACGGTACGCCCCGCCGTACAACACATCGTTCAATTTGGACGACCCCAGAGTGAATCGACCAATGGAAGCCATCAATGTTGTAGTCCCGCGCAAATTATGGACCGGAAGAGGAGGACGTACGAATGAAGAGCCGAACGTCCACTGCGAGCATCCGTATGATCATGCGGCACCAGTGAACAATTAAGTCCGTTACCATGATTATTTCTTATGTGCATTCAAAATAAATGTTTAGTTATCTTATTTCCTATTATAGTGTTATGTAAAAATGAATTAACTAAAAAATGGAAAGTATTAGTTATAATCTGACGCAATAAGACATAAGTCCCGTTGTACATTTAAGTGCCATCTATTATCGGCGAAATTAATTTTCCTTTATTGTAGAGATGAATTCCCACAATATCTTACAACACGAATTGGCAAAGGCCCAGATGACCATCAAAGATTTCCACCGACAAATCTTGTAACTGACGGCCGAAGTTCAGCTAACAAAAAGCACTTGGATGAAACCAAACAAGGCCAAACACCTGTACCAAAAATTAACAATGATGCAGAAAGGTTAGCCTGAGGAGAAACAGCTCAACCAAAGCCTGAAGACGCAACTCAAGGGCTTGGAAGTGGCGCTGTCTGCATGTCAATAAGGAGCAGCAGTGACCTACCCCCTGGTTTTTGCCCCGGCCCAACTAGCCTATCGATAAGCCCATTCCACTTCGAAACCTGCCACTAAGCCAACTAAACACCGTCCGGGTAGAGCTGAACGGGCCAAACAACGAGCCATTCGAGTAAAAGGCTCAAAGGCGTGAATTGTGTTTAATGTCTTAATAAATAAAATTTGTTGAATGTCGTACTTAAATGATTAATAGTTTGAATTGAATTAAACCCAGGCAATGAAGTCAATCAGCCAGTCAGTCAGAGTCACTGTTATAACCATCTATCATCAGTAAGAGACAGAAATGACAAATTGCACGAAAACCTTCTAACGGTAGTGCGTTGGACCCAGATTGAGGTCGGGCCAGAGCAGTTCCCGCGTGGCGCTCACCGTTGGCGACCCCAATACCCATGGTTACATTTCCAACGTTGCCTAGCAACGGGTAACCACTAGGGATAGGAAAGATAATTTTCATCTGGAGTCAAGGTTCTCAAAGACCATAATCCCACATAAATAACAATCCATCGTAAAACTGCAGAATCTGAAAAATCGAAATGTAAGGATACATAATACATATAAATTAATTAGAAATAAACCTACATTTAGAATAAATTTTAAAATCGATAATGATGTTCAACTTTTTTAAATAAAGAAAACGTGATTAGATAGACCCAGTTACATTTCTCAATTCATCAAAATTTAGGATGTATAAGTTGCATTGCATTTTGATTGAATATTTAAATTGAAATAATATCACTAGAAGCGAAAATTTTTATTATATTGTTGAAATCAATAAATTGATGATTACAAGCCTTGTTTGCACTGATGTAACACCATAAATGCTAATTAAAACTCAAATCAAAATTTAATTATTTTATATTATCTAGAATTAATATAAATTAAAAATGCATTGCGGGAATTAACATAGTAAAAACAAAAGAAACTAAATAATATCACTAGAAGCGAAAATTTTTATTGCCACGATCGATATAAAGCTCTTCTTGCAGCTAACCTTTGAGTAATGAAAGCCCCAATTATCATACCAATAGTAACTGTAGCAATGAATACGTAATCAAAGTCTTCCTTCAAAATATCGTACATTTTACTTGGTGCAACTTGAGTGAAAAAAAGGTCTATAATTTTTTTTTAAGATAACGAAGCAAAAAATATTTACCTAAACCATATACAAAAACAAGACTAGTTGACTCAAGGCCTGATGGCCCCGCATAAATATTTTTTACACGAGCAACACTTTGATTATAATTAATAATATTGAAAGGTCGCAATGGAATTTCAGGAATATAAGGTTCAACACCTTCTTCTCTATAAATAAGATATCATTATTTAACATATATAATTATTAACATTAATTCTGGTGTCATTACAAAATTTCTTCTAGGGTCTAATAAAGCTTTTGGTAATTCCATGATTCCTCCAGATTCAAGAGCCACTGAAATTATTATAGTTATTGATGTACACAAGCTATTGCAAAACGTGTAATTATATATGTTAAGTGTAATAAATGTTAACATGATTACTTACGTAAAACACTTTTAGAAGTTATTCCTTTTTCCGTAATAGATACAGAAGCATGACGAATATAAGTTCCAATAATATATCCTTGCTTTAAAACAACTGGGCCACTTATTATACTATCATCTCCAGTTTCAATACGACTCCTTTGCTTTGATGAAAACTTTTTAGTTGTTGCTCTTTCACCACCAAGAATCGACAAGATATCAAAACCACTACCAACATCGTTTTTGTTAGATTTAATTGAGCGTTTTAATTGTTCAATATCAACATCTTTGATTTCATATATTATAGATTCTGGAATTTCATATGGTTCATATAGTTCGAGAACTGCAATTTCAGTTCTATGAGATCGAAGATTTTGGAAAGAATACTAAAATTATTAATTAAATTAAAAACATTATACCCTTCCAACTCCTATTGCATTCCTAGTACCAAAACTATTTAAATGGGTTGCAATTTATGTTAACAAATAAAAATCTGTGCTTTTCATTGATAAAAAAATTATTTTAAATTTACAGTCAGTCTTGCATAATATGAACATCATCTAATATGAACATGTTATATTATGAACAAAATTTAAATTTTTGGCTTTTTTGATGTTTATATAATTCATGATTTTTTTTACTTTCATCCTTTCAAAAATCATATCAATTAAAATATTATCCTTTATTATGAACATACGAGAACAGAAATTACTGTTCTGGAAAAAAAGAACTGTATTTAAAACTAAAAGCCGAAAATAACATGAGCCAAAGAACATTGGCAGAAAAATACAAAATGTCTATTAAATTGGTTAACAAATTACTCAGAGCAAATCTTGAGGAAATATCAATCAATCAATTAGAACACGTGTATTGAAAAACAGAAAGTCTTGAACCAATTTTATATCAATGGTTTCAGCAAATGACAATTTCAATGATTTAAAATCAAATAGCAATGCCAATCAAAATATCAAGAGGATAGAAAACATGAAGATTCGGCAACAAATTCAAATATAATTAGTGATGATGAAAAACCAATTGATAATCTAATAAAAGATCATTTCGAATCTAAAAACAAGGAAACAGAGTATGTTAATAATAAAAATGACATGAAAGTATGCACCCAGTATGAAACATTCAACTTTATTGAATTAGAACAATATTTTTTTATAAACGCACCTCAAAACTTTAACCATGTATGGAATTTAAAATCTGCTTTGTAAAGCTAAAAAAAAGATCAAAGATTCTTTTCCACAATAATTAAAATTTGTTATTGTTCCTTTTTGTTTGTTTTCTTTGTGACTGTAAATTAGGACTACATTTAATGAAGACAGTTTATCTCACTAAAAGCATAGTTTTATGTATAATTGTTTTTGTTCTCCCTTTTAATGGAGGAATGTTCATATTATTTCTTAATATGAATATTCTTAAATTTTGATTTTTAGTGTTCATATGCAAAATTGACTGTAATTTAATACATTGATATTAAATACATGTGTACGTCTACCTTATAGTTTAGTTAAAATCAATAAAGACACATCAAAGAAATATTTTCAAGAAATAAAAATAAAATAAAAAATGAAACTAAATTCCTATTATCGACATGCTAAAAAGAAAATAAAGAATAAATAAATTATGACTCCATTAACATACGAAAAATCATAATTAAATTCACCATTTTGAAAATTTTTAAAAATCTGTTTTATTAAATCAATATTATCGTTAATAATAGGTAAAATAAAAAATAATTTGATTGGGAAAAATCTCTACTACTAATTTGCCTACAGATTTTGGAAAAAAGTTACTGAAAATTAGAGCAAAAAATAATTTGGAAAATACATAATTTAGTTTAATATAATTTTGATAAAAATTTTAATAAAAATTAGGTATGATTTTTATATAAAAAAATAATTTCCTGAACATTAAATATTTTATTCTTTTCGACGATTTTTGACAATTTTTTTTCTCTATTTCTTCATTTTAAAAGGAGACAACTAATTTTATTAGCTTGTAGAGATTTTAAAAATAGTAATTTTATGGAGAAAAAAAATATTTTTCTGATCAATAGACAAGTTTGTTATTTATATTAAAAAATTATTGATATTTTAATTATAGGAAATTTTGACTGTGGAAGCGGATGTAAAAATCAATTCATTAGCGTGTAATTATGTCCCGGAAGACTAATGAAGAAAATGACCCGATAAAACACGATAACTTACATTTCAACGCGTGCTACAAAAAAATTTCTAAGCCAATGTTTATTGATCTTATTATAGATACTGTAGGTTATGTTAAACGTTGTCATGTTATATACCTGTCTAATATGGATAGAGGATATGAGTGGGAACTATAAATCTAGCTTTGAGTCAGGACTAAACAAATTAAAACGTGCAATTTTTTTATTAATCGAAGAAACAATTTTCGAGTAAAAACAGTTGATTCATGGTTATTTTGAGGATTTACAAATTCACTAAATCATCTAAGAAATTTAAGAAAAAGGAAAGTGGAATATAAGGAGCTAGCTAATTCAAGATTTAGAGAATACAATGCTCTAGAATTTGGAGAAAAGTGGTGAGTACTTTTAGTAAGCATTGGTTCAACCAGTTTTTATAGAAATAAAGAAGTGGTGTATAAGTGGCAAATTGGATTAAGTACAGCATAAATACAACATAATCTAAGAACTATGATTTGATGTCATTCGATTTTCTAGTATGTTAAAAATTCAAAAAATTACCACAATCCAATTTTCTGACTGAACAAGATTTATAGGGCCACTGGCTTTCTTGTGAACAGTACTATACATAATTTTTCCAGTTACTGCGTCAATTAAATATAGTGTCACCGCACCTAATTTAAATTTAAAATATCGTAAAGTAATCAAACTTACAATTAGGATTAGAAGAATTGTTGCTTTCTGTAACAATAGATAAAAGATTAGGGTTTAAATACTTGTACAGAACGTTTCTATCGGATAAAATTCTTCCAACTGAATGAACTTGTTCTAAAATATTAAATTGTAATTTGCCTTTTAGTTAAATTATGTAGACTTCATGTATACATAAAAATATTTTCTAACAAAGATAATACATATTGCTAATTTAACTTTATATATTTAAATTATATTAAAAATGTATTTTAGATATAATATAATCTTTATACAGTCTATTTTCAACCGCTTATTATTTTTAAAATATTCGTAAATTAGCTAAGGATAACTGCATTTTTTATCTTGAAACATAAGTTTTAAAAAAAAAATTACCTATAGGGGATCTAAATGCAGCAGTGGCAATTTTTTGATCGAAGGAGCTAAAACTTAATTTCCAAATTTCATAAGCTAAATAGCAATCATGATCATTGCTTGTTCCCAATGAACAAGGTCCTAATTTGTTTCGTTTAACTTCATAACCAATTACGATCCCAGCTGCGTCATCAATTCGATAAATGTAAATAGGGTATGTATCCAAAGACAAACGAAAAGTAGATGGAAAAATATGTACCTGAAATTTCGAATTAATTATGCAAAAATAGTTTTATTGTTATGGACAAAACATTAACATTCAACTATATACAAATTTTTTAAACATGCTACTTCTGCTTACTTTTAGAGCTTCTCCGTACTGTTAAAATTATAATTAAAACACATTTACTAATAATAAATAAATTTAAAAAAATAATATTAAATAAGTTTACTAATATTAAACTAACTTTAAGATCTTTGTCTAAAATAAGTACTGGTTTACTATACATGTTTTCTTCGCTAACGGGAAGTGGTAACATTGTTGCTTGGTAGATTCGATATTTTAATATTTGAGGCTCCTTCGTTTGAGGTGATCCGGTTATTGGATTAAATGTAAAAATTAATGGATATCCAGTTATCTAACAGAATTAGATCAATTAAATATTTATAAATAATATCAATAAATTAATATAAAGTTATATTTTTTTATTAATGAACTTGAATAAATAAAAACCGTATAGCATTAATAGCAAATATAAATAACGAATCCTTTGATCTATAGCAGTGTTTCTCAATCGAGGTGCCGTGGGTATGTTAAAAGTGCGCCGCGAGCTCGGCTAATTTTATTTTTGAAAATTTATTAATTTCATATTAGGGTTGATTTTAAAATATCGGTACATATATCAATTATTTTTTCGAATAAAATATTTAAATTCATAAACAAACTGTTATGCTTTGAATATTTTAACAAAGTTTTTAAAATTTGAATTGCGTTTTTATACAAAAAATAAGATAAACGAAATAGTAAATAAAAATATCAAAGTTAAAAAGTTTAATAACAATATGATTTTACATAGTCCACGAAATTGAGGTTTTGAGAGAGAGAAAAATCTCGATATAACGATATTACCATTTTTAATAAATTTGATCATACGACTAATCGTTTTTAAGACTGGTTTCAATATCCTAAATTATTTCACAATTATAAAATAGGATATTGTGAAATAGGATAAATGAAGACAATATTTAAAACTACATATGACAAGCTACTAGTTGTTCTTAATAACTTAATACAAACCGAATTGTAATAATTGTTATAGTTCTGTGCAATTATTTCTTATAAGATATGTTACCGATTTTAGTTCTTTTTCCGTATTTCATTAAATTAAGAAATATATTTGTAATTCTCATTATTATTTAGAAACCTAAAACCTTTTAGATTTTAAATGTTTGATTTTAATATATAGACAATTCTCGAAAACCACGATTACTAGACTCCTTGTTATTCATAAAACGTGGTTTTGAAAGAAAATAATTTTTGATAAGTTATAAATTAATAAATTTTAATATATATTTAATAGAAAGGATATTAAAACATGACAAAAAAGCGATATTGGGAAACTAATGAATCTAAATAATTATATAATTAACACTTTAACTGCCCTGTGCACCACATATGATGCATACCACCTGGAAAGGCAAAAGGTTAATAGAATATAAAGCGTTACACTATTTTTTATCGAAAATATGACATGTGTCATCTCTAAATGCGCTTCAAAAATTAGACACGTTGGGCAGAATGATCCATCTTTTTTATTTTTTTGAAAATGGATTAATACATATTTTTTTAAAAATAATTTCAATAACTTCAAATATGTAAAAATTACTCACTGCGCAACGCATTAATAAAACTGCTTGAGGAGGATGTGGAAAATGTGCCGTAGTTCGAAGAATGAATAATTGAACACGGTTCTTTTTAAAAGTAATCGCATTATTTATCAAATAACGCCACACAATTTGACCAGTAGATGATTCCATTCCAAATATCTAATATTACTTAAAATAGTATTTTACAAAAAGTTTTACTTTTCCTGATCCAGTTGTAAGAACAAGCATTTTATGAACATTGAAACTATCTCGCCGTAAGCTTGTTGCAATGTTTGACTGAGTCTCTGTTGATGTACTATTTTCAGAATTTAGAATTTCTGTGTTATCCTCGTTATCTTCTGATTCACAATTCCATTTATCATTGTTCTGACAGGATTTATCTTTAGAATAATATCTGCTGCTGGCAGATTTAGAGTGTTTTAGTTGTTCTTGTAAAAAATACTATAACAAATTAAAATTTGTAATTTATTTTTGTGAATACCTTTAATTGGGATAATTGAGTGCTAATGCGTTTTATAAATTTTTGAAGAACATTATCCTGATTATGTCCGAATTCTTCATCCATTTTGGCTTCTGTATCAGACACCGGCAAATCAAGCATTTCAACCGCCACAACATCAGCTAGTGATTCTTCTCTCATCCATAAAGCATTTCCTAGTGGATACACAATTAAAAACCATATATCTCATTTCGAAATATTTATTTTTTATCATATTTTTTAAAATATCTGACTTTAAATAATTTAATATCTCCATGTATTTTCTAAAAAAATCTTTGTCAACTAGATCTTACATAAAATAAATTTCAAAAATAAAAATACTCATATGTTAATCTTAAGTAAAATCTTAATTAAAAAATATAATTAAAAAATTAAACATTTTTTAATTACTCATTTCCCGAATATTATTAATCATTAAAAATAATAAAATCTTTTTAATTTTATCTGATTGCCATTTGATGAACCAAAAGAAAAATGCAATTCATAAAATATTGGTGATGGATTGAGGATAAAAAATTTAATATTACAACATTATTAAATAATTACCGTTCTGATTCCAAAAATGTAGAGCATGATCAGCAGTAAGTAAAAATAACCGATACGCTAAAGTACTATCCTTTTTCTTGAATAGAACCGGTTCCATCTAAAATATAATTATCAAAATGATATTTCAATGATACAAAGTTACCTTAATTGGACTACCGTGATGTTTCTGAATCGTATAGTGATTTGTGAGATATTTGATTTCTTGACCATTTCTTAAATCAACGAAGCTTAATTCAACATTTTTGTTTTCTAAATTTGTTTCAATGAACCAATATAAAGTTTAAATTTTGTACCCTATCATCATAAAATTTCATTGTGACCAAATTATGTTTACCATCTTGTTCGACTACTGATATCATTTTGATCTATATAAACATACTCAAATTGCAATAATGAAAATGTTCCTACATTATCAATGGTATAAGAATAATTGCATTTCACTGAATCATTATTTTCAATTATATTATAGATATAAACTGTCTTTTGATTGTCTACTTTTGAGTTGTCAGATATAATAATCAACAACTTATCAGAAGATATAATTTTCACTTCATACATGACTTTCACATTTCCAGATGAATTGAAATTAAACTGTAATATAATTAAAATACAATTTAATAATTTAAATGAAAAATTTTAAATACATTAACTGATTTCCATTTTAATATTTGGCGATTAAGGTAAAGTATCTTAACTTGCGATAAACTTTTATCAACACAGAGTAGCATGCTTGTAGGATTATGAATATCACATCTAAATGTATCATTTAAATTCATTTTTCAAAAATAATGATATTCAACAAAAACGCAATTAGAAATTACTTATTTGTGGACATGTCAAAAAATGGAGATTGAGGTAATGATATAAATTCTCCAGAGGTATTAAATAATTGAAGATTAAAACTGTCTTCATTTTTCTGCACAACTAAGATAGCATCAATGGATTTAATTAATGACAATTCTGATTTTAGAAGTGTATTGTCTATGTTAGTTCTGTTACACTTTGATTAAAGTATATAAATCAAACATTAATATCTTGCCTGACAGTTTTATTCCAATTGATGTTCCCATTTTTTAACTTAATTGAATATAAATGACTATCCATTATTGCGATTACATTTTCTAAAGTACGATAAATCAACTCAAATATTATAAAATTTTACCTGAATCAATATTACATTTAACTGATCCTCTAAAAAATCATTAATTAGAATAAGACAAATGTGTTAATACTTTATCGTTCCGTGTTCAATTAGCAACTTTTCCCATAATATAGTACCAATTATTGTATCCCATACACGCATAATAGTCGTACCAGAAACATTTACAATAGTTATTAAATCTACATTATCCATTTAATTATTATTTGAAAATTTAAATAGACTTACGATTTTTACAATAATCTACAGATATAATAACATCATCTTCTTTTAAATGTTGACGCCACTCTAATAACAGTAATAATATTATTTAATAAATAATAAAAATACCTATATTTCCAGAGTAAAGATGTAAAGCTGCATGGACATTGTTTTCAGATGTTAAAATAATTCTTCGGCTAGGAACGTTCTGTTTTTCAATAAAAAAATATTTAATCTTTCCAACATACCGCTGGTACCTAAGATGATTAAATTCAAAAGTTTTGAATCAAAGTTTACCAATCAAATTTGCCTGCTTGATCTTCATACAAACTTAACGATGCATGAAACAACATGACAATAATAAATATTTTGGTAAACATGGATAAGTAGTTAATCAGAAAATAGATTTTTAACAAATATTAAAACAAATGAAGTGATGTCGTCATTGTGAAAAAGTTAAGATTGTAATTAAACTATAAAATTAAACTATATTTTTATAAATTATTTAATTTAGTGATAACTAAAATTTTAACCACAATAAAAAAATATTAATTTTCTTAAAAAAAATACGATAGGGAAAATGAAAATAAAGTATAATTTTTATTATTAGATATTGGATGTCACAAATGGTATTCGATGGGGTTAGAACTGTTGGGCCAGAACACAAATAGCCTTGAGAATTGTTTAAATTCATCAGTAACTCAGCACAAAAGCTCAGCACCAAGATAACTTAAAATACAATATACAACACCAACTAAACATTTTAAAATTGGTGGGGTGGTGGGTGTTGATATTCTGAAAACTATATGGCCGTTACCCAGACAACCCCATACAAATAACCTTTTGTTTACCACTCGGCACCCGTTGCTAAGCAACGTTGGAACTGTGTTCCAGTGGGTGGATCATCCACAAAAAGTGAGCGCTATTGCTAATGCTGTAATTGGCCGAACGAACCATGGGTTCAACGAGCTGCCGATAGAAGGCCTGTGCTCGATTTAAATTTATTTGGGCCCTTTATTAAAAGCAGTTTTTCGTTATTGTGATGTTTAGGTTTATACTTCAAATCTGTCAATTGAATTGAGTCAGTTAACACTATGCATTATCAACGGTATCATTTATTAAAAGAAAAATTCCGTGTTCGTGAATTACAACACATTCGCCTCTTTGAGTCGCCGAAGTTTTGCATCCTCGGCTCTTCCTTGCCGATGCCGGTTGGGCTTGTCCTTGGGTTGTGTCGGGTTTATTGTGTCACGATAAGCCAATTGCGCCGGGGCGAAGACCAACGGATAAGTTACCGCTGCCCCTTCTTGGCTTGCCGACAGGGTTGTTTCTAACCCTTTAATTTGGGTCTTCAAGTTATGCGTTAATTGTTGCTCACCGGCCCACCCCTTTTGCGCGGTTTCCATTCTCTGGTAAACAATTTTGCTCTCTTCGGTTCGATCCAGGTTCCTTTGATCTGCTGGATCTCCCGGGTGAGTTGGAGAAGCTGTTGGTGCAAATCCCGGTTGACTGCCCGGGCCTTATCTAATTCCCTTTGTAGAATGAGGAATTGTCGAAAGTCCATTTCTAAAATAAAATGGGATTTCATAATATTTATTTTAATTAAAATAAATAATCGTTTATCAGGAAGGGTCTTTGGACCATCACTTATTAATCAACCTCGGGGAACTGAGTAGTTAAGGTAGAGATAAATCGTGAAAATTCTAGTAAAGTAACTAAACATGAAAACGAACACATTTTATTTAAATCATTTCATGAAATCTCATGCACCTCTAAAAATGTTCTCAGCATTCTATCTTCTTCTCTTGAGGTACGGCTCTCTCGCGTAAGAGTTTTCGCGGCGGAGTTCATTGATTTCGTCTTCGTTCCTCATCTCCTTCGGCAAGATGTGTCGTAGGATTACCACACGCATTTCAGACATTTGTCTCTGGAATCTGGGGTCGTCCAACTCGTATGAGACATCATATTGCGGGGCATACCCGTCAGTACTGGGTATTCTGCCCGCCGCAATATCCTTGTTGACTCTTTGGAGATATTGTCTCGCCTGCTCTACCTGTCGATTTGTTTCGGCTTGGTTACGTTCAAGGCGTTCCAGCAGGTACTCTGCTACCCTCGCATTTCTCTCGCCGGATTCCTTCCAAGCTCCCTTTTAACTGCGACATATGGAAGGTCCACTTCGTTGGAGTCGCCTTGTGTGCCACCTCGGGCTTCGCGGACTGGAGATATAGAGAAGCCGATTGAGCGGGGAACCGGGCTATGAATCTGGATGCATCTATCCACGAGTCTTCTGGAATTAAGAAAAATCATTATCTACACATTGATATTCGTCGGGTTATTCATTTGTCTACGTAAATTTCAGGTCTAGGTAGGTTGATGTGTCTAATGCGGGCGTTCTATGTCGGGGATCACATTCATGGGTTTATTCACGTAGGCCTTCAGAAAATTTCTACAACTCGTCGGCAGTTGTCCAGAGTCCTTTAAATACTCACACCCTTAGCGGTACTACGGATGTTATTCTAATTTAACGCATATCTAAAAAACAGTTTTAAACTAGGACGTCGGTTGGGCAATTCAACTTTACAATTAATTCGATAGTCGTTGCACGCCACAATGCTAGCACGTATGAATAAGTATAATCACCATCGTATATCTGTCCGAACTCAGTTTACCCATAACTCATGATCGACTATCAAGCATCTAAATCCTAAATGATCTTGTGAGTCTTACTCGCCGTTATTTAGTCGCCAATACCCAAATTTTACTTATGACTATTAACGACTAATGAAAGTTGCAGTGACACTCTCACGTTCTTGTAGGTACCTTTAGTTAAATTGTTCATTTCGTCCGGTTTAATTTGCCTATAATTACTGCTAAATTAATAAACCCTTGAATCAAAAAAATGATATTCCTAGAGTTAGGTCGACATTCATAAGCAACTCGTTTATTTATCGGGATTTGATTTACCCTTAGTCATGAATGAAACAACCAGTGTTAGAGTCACAATAATATCCATAATCTTACGTGGGTATCCTTACTCGAAATTGTGACTTATTGAAGTCGTTTTGCCACTAAGGAGGTTTATTAAACGCCTGCATTTGGAAAGCTATCCCTGTTTCGTATTCATAACTCGCTCATTCCATCACAGTCGACACAGTTACGCTCATCAATAACTAATGAATAATTGCGTTTAAAACAATGATGTTCGGATTTCTCGTTATTGATAATACTATCTAAACCTCTCGTTTAATCCAATCAATTTACCGGTAAATTACTAATATTTAGCTTAGATTTGGGTCTGAAACGGTTTTTAAAATCTTTCCATTTAGTCAATTTTAGCCAAATGCTTTCATTCATCAAGTCGACATACCTGTAAATTGCTAACTAATCAATGTCTATCTGGGTTTGTACTGATTCTTTTTTTACAAAATTTTTTATTGAGATAATTTTATTCAAAGGTATCTAATCATTAAATATATTTGTAAATTATTAGTTATCAAAACATAATTTTTACTCATGGTTAGGATTAAGAAATGTATTTTAATTATGACAATAGGTTACTTCAATTCCCATTACTACTTTTTGTTGGAATTGTGAAAAGATCAGACCTCGAATTCAGGCTAAGATACATCCGACATTTTACAGGGGAGGACTCTGACTACTACCAACGAATTGTATAAATTCAGGGTTCATTTAAATCGCGGTTGGCAGCTTAAACATTGATTTGACTGATAAGATTGCGACTTGTTTTCTTTTTATTTTTATTAAAGCATAATGGGAAAATATTCATCAAATAGATTTCTGAGCAAACTAATAAATTTATTTAAAGTTAGCAAAATTTTCTTCGAGTCTTGTTTCGGTCTGTGTCCGGGATGGTGCATTGATGGGGTCATATAGCTATGTCTCGGAAGATATATTAAATTAAATAATAAAAATTCGGAAATTTACCTGCATGGGGGGGTTCACTGGGGTTCCTGTAGCAGGAACCCTTGCCTTCCTGACGTTTCTTTGAATTCTGCTCAGACATTCGGGACATAAAAATTTAATGTGATAAAATGAACGTGACTACAGTGATAAAATTCATGGTCGTTATTTTTCTATACTTGATTTTGTTATCTAATTAAGAATCGAGGTCGTCAGTATGAATTTTGTGATCCTTTCTTTTATATTTAATGATTAAAATCAAGACTACAGTAGTTATCTCTATTCTTGCGTTTTTAGGCTTTTTTTAAGATTGAGGCTATATCGGTATTATCCACGTTTTTATTATTACGATTTTTCATCATTTTATGAAATTTGAGACGATAGCAATGATTTACGACGCCCCTTCCAGTCATTCCTTTTTAATTGATCTTAGGTATGTTGATATTAGAATGTTACGAGTGCCCGCTGGACTACTCGGTGTGGTGATTTTAAGCCGATGGTCAATTTAGATTTTTGGTCGAATTTTCAGGAAATGGGATGCGAAGAGGTAGCCAAAAGACCACTTCATTACTTCCCAATGTCCACTATAACGGAAAATATTGACGTTCCAGCTACTGAGTTCTCACGCCGTAGCCTTCACAGGTACAAACTATTGGCGGACTTACACCGCACTTACACAGTTTGGTTGGGGTGTGTATTTTTATTGACTTGCGGTGATGTGTCGGCTGTGGGCCGGAAAAAATTTCGACAGAGAAGTCTATTCATTTAAATATACATATATTTTCCATAAACTTTGTTTCACAATTATTATCCAGCATGATCATTCATTATAAATCATAACATTCTCTCCCCACGCCGAAATCCAAGCAGAGCTCATTCGAGGTTGCGTGGATACGACATGGAGAAAGTAATGAACATTCTCTCACTCACATCAAAAATTTACAAGAACTCCACTGTTTGTATGTGTATTAGCTTATTTCTTTTTGATGTAATCAAGAGGTTAGGCACTAATTTTGTGTTGAGTCCAAAAGGTGGCTTTTCAACGTCTACATGAAAATCTTTATCAAGTAAGAAGTCAGCAACTGCTTCAAGGACTCTTTTATGTTTATTGCATTTTGCATGTAATTTAGATATGTGCCTGTGTTTCTGGGAATTTTTTGCAATGTCTGCATGCGGTTTGTGCCTTGTTTTTTAGTTTGTGTGGAGAGTAGTTAAGTTTCAAGATGTTATTCCTTGCTTTGATAAGAAAGTAGTATTGGGAGTCAAGACTTATGATTGTATGAGAAAGGCAGCAGTGCTACTCTCCCCCATAAGCGCCACAATATGACCATGGCAAGGCATATTATACCATCTTTGAGCATATATAGAACTAAAATGGAATGAAGTTCAGAGGAGGTTTCACTCAGGTTATTGACGTTATAATAATTTATTCTAGTTTTATAAATAATTTCAAGGTTAATAATACTATCTATATATTTTAGTATGACACTTATATTAAATTTGTTTTTAAGTCTGATAGCAGATTTCCTAAATTTTCTGAAATTCCTATCGTATCGGGATGTAAGTTTAATTTCCCAATTGATCCACAACTTTATGTGTAGCTCTTTGTTATTGCGTATGCTGTAGTCTCTTATAAGGTGTATTGTAGTATGATGTTCAGCGCATCCATCAGAGACTCCTATTGCTTTTTGGTTTTTGGAGAGAAGGTTGCCTGAGGATATCCAACTAAGAATCCTATCATTAAGAAGGGTAGCAAAGATTCTATAGGATGTATTCATTATTGCAAGAGGTCGCCAGGAAGAGGCAATGAAAGATTTATCAGATTTGCCATTTTTAAGAATGAGTTTAGTGCGAAAGGTTTTCCAATCATCAGGGCATCGAAGGGTTCGGAGGATGTTATTGCACATAGCAGTAAGAAAGAGGAAGTCAGGAGAGATGATACGGCAGTCAGAGAAGGAGGTTTTATCAAGACCAGAAGCAGTGTTATTAAGTTTTTTTAAGATTGCTTTGATATCATCAGGACAAGTAGGAGTATTGGTATCATTGTCAGGAAAGCTAGGGAGTCGTATGGTGTTAAATGTAGAGAAGGGTGAGGAATTGTTGGCAAAGGTATTAATGAAATTGTGCATACTAGGTTTATGAATTATTATTTCGTTGCAATTCAGAATTTTTGAGAGTTGTTCTTTTGGTCTATATTTAAATTTGTGTCTTTTAGAACATTCCAACTCATGTTCACGCTTTTTATTTTTATATATAATATCACTTTTACTTTTAATTTTATATTTAGATGGATTTAAATTATTATTAATCTTAACAATCTCAAGAAGTGGATAATGAACTGTATCATCAGTATTATCCATTTGAAAAATAAGGTTATCTATATAATTTTTATACTTACGGATATCGGTTTCTAAGTAACCGTTTCTAATTTAATTACTGATTATTGATTTTATATTTGAAGTCATAGTAGGTATGTCAGGGATAGAAATGGGTTCACTCGAATTAAGGCTTTTGATAAAGTGGCAGATAATGAAGGCAGAGTCTTTATTTTTAGAGCAACGAGGATATTCAAGGGCGCTTAGTTTTATATTAGTCTCAAGAACGATATTTTGAAGGTTTAGGATGGTATTCAAAATATCGTTAGCAAGGTCAAGATGTTCAAGTAGGGTGTTTTCAGAAAGAGGGTCAATAAGAGTAGCGAATCTACGCTTTTTGTCAAGGAAGAAGAAGAACCAGGATTCATTGGTTTTGCACATAGGAATAATGACCTCATTCCAATCAGAGAATTTATGAAAGGGGAAAGTAGAGAAGAAAGTCTTGAAATTGTTTTGGATTAAGGAGTTAGAAGATATGGGATCAACAAATATGGAAGTCTTTTTCATGGCATGAGTAAAGATGTAAGCCTTAACCGAGTGTTCGGACCATCATTGTTTTTCTGTGTCAATGTTTCTATTAAACAGTAGAGTTTTGGGTAATTCAGCTATTTCTAATGTGTTTTCACTTATTGGAGTTTCATTACTATTTATTATACCCGCAAAAATATTGTTATTAGTATTTTTGTTGTTGTTTGTGTCTGTATTATCAAGGTGAGTTATTGTGGGGTGTTTATTAATGATATCTAGTGCAATGTTATTGATACTTATCCAGGCCCCGCAGTAACAACATATCTCGGCCTCTTTGTCAAAAAACTGTTTTTTGTGTGTTGATAGCATATGTAGCAAGATGTCATCTATTGAAGTGTTGTAATCAAAAGTATGGTAGCATTTTTTTAATATTTTTGTTGTAATTCATGCATACTAGGTTGTTTGCTGAGTTAATTTTAATGTATTGATTATTTTTTTTGTTAACATCCATTTCAATATGATAGTCTTCTATCTCTATGTGTTTATAAAGGTCAATATATTTGATCATGACCAAGGCGTTTCTGCCAAGGCCTCTATTCTTTCTACATTGTGAGCAGTCAATTGTGGATTCGTCAGTCATTTCAATATTGTGGGTGTTAAGGGTATGTTCACGGATGTAGTGCCTATCGTAAATTGAGATGTGGCTACAAAAGCAGGGTTTATGGTGTTCCTGTCTACAGACTAATTTTCCTCTAGAATTCATACAATAGATGGTGGGTCGTCACAGTCGGGTTTTTGCATGGTTATCACTGGTTTATTATTTTTTTTGTTTTTAAGGCAGGAAGGCAAGGGTGTAGATATAGGTATGTTTGTTGTAGATAATTTGGAGGAGATGTTCACCGAGCTTAGTTTTTACCATAATCCATAAGGATAAGTTGAAGCGTGGAAGTTTCAACTATTTTTTATGATTCTACTTTTAGAGTTTTATACTGAGTTCCCCGTGAGGATCATCAGTAGCCATCACCATACTCTGCCCAAGTAGACAGCACTCCCACCAATCCCCTCCTCCAGACCATGTCAGTTCGAGGCCTGTTTTTGAGCATCATTCAGCGATGCTTCACAGACATACCTCTGATTGGTTATGTCTGCTGATGTGATGATATTGGCTAGATATCAACCCATTGTCTTCTATTAATAGGCAGTGGCATCTAAGTGCTAGTGCTCTATTGGGATCTATATTGTCTCGTACCAATTATGTGTTATTATTGGGTAAGAGGGTGCAGGTTAGTGAGCATCTAATGGTCCTAACCTCACCTTGATCATACGTCAGGAAATAAGTGATGTCCCTGATGACATGTGGTGGGTTTCTGGGTGTTGAAATTTGAGACTATATGGTTGTTACCCAGACAACCAATACAAATATTCTTTCGCTTACCACTCGGCACCCGTTGCTAAGCAACGTTTGAACTGTTTTCGAGTGGGTAGATCGTCCGCAAAAAGTAAGCGCTATTGCTAATGCTATAATTGACCGAACGATCCATGGGTCCAACGAGCTGCCGATAGAAGGCCTGTGTTCGATTCTTAGGTCCCATTATTCTCCTATCTCTTTCAAATGTTAACCTATACTCTCATATCCTTTATCTTTATATCTATTTTCATAATTCCTCTTATCATTTTCATTGTTGATGATTATTCTATGGCCTGTACACCCTTTTTAAGTTAAATATTCCCACAGTATATCTTTTACCCTTATCCCTATTGTTGAGGTCTGTAAATTAAAATTAAAAATTTAAATAAAATTTAGGATAATAATTCAAATGGAAAGTAAGTGAAGAAAAAAGGCAAATAAAAGCGGGATCGTGCACAGAATTAATAGTAAGGGAAAGTGCGATGGAAACAGTATTAGAAAATGCAAAAAGCAATTACGAAAGGCGAGAATCCGGAAATCCGAGAAAAATCAATAAATGGAAAAATCATCGAAATCGAATGGGAAAAACGGGACAGTTATAGATTAGCTAATGGTCAACAAGATGACGGTTAGGGATTTATCAGAAAAGGGTTAGAAAGGGTTGAAAAACATTCAAATGTATGAAAACAGAAAACGTTAATTAATTAATTAATTGGCTAATGGAAAACCCGAGCTAATGGGAAACCCGAGCCAATGGAGAACCCGAGAGATGAAGGAAACCCGAGCTGGGTAAACAAGAAGAAAGGCAAACAAAAGGAAGATTTGGGCCCATTAGCTTGACATAATGATTAATGGGAAAAGAGTAAGGAGAAGATAGCGCGCGTAGGAAGACCGGTAGGGCCATTAATTATCTGGATTCGTTGGACCATTATGGATGACAGCCGAAGCAAACACGTAGGAGAAAATGTCAAACGAAAGATTGGCTCGGCAATAACCATTTGTCATCCTGATTTCGAGGAGTATATAAGCAAAGAGAAAATCAGAGAAAATCGGCATTCTGCCTCAGCTAGGGTTCGAAGAATCAGACTGTAGGAAAAGTGGTAAACGAATTAGGGAAGTAGGGAAAAGAAGAAATAGAATTAAGAATACGGAAAGGCGAAAAGGGATCAAACCAAACAGAAACCGAGGAAAACGAGAGTCAACAGAACTAAAGGATCAAAAGGTGAATATTGTTTGTTTGCAAAGCATCAACGCCGAGCAGAGAATCGTATAAACTTTGATTGGTCATTGTAGCGTGATAATAAATTGTGAACCTGTTGTTTCAATATACGTTGGGTCGTTCATTGTTTTAATTTAAAGAACACCAGGAGTCAGAGAGAACCGACTTGAAATAATCCAAAACCCAACATATATTCTGGTGAGCCCGACGTGATTGAAAGTCGGCGGAAAATTATTGAAAGTTAGTGAAAAAATAATTATTGAAAAAAAAATAGTACCGACGTGATCGCAAGTCGGCGGAAAATTATTGAAAGTTAGTGAAAAAATAATTATTGAAAAAAAAATAGTACCGACGTGATTGAAAGTCGGCGGAAAATTATTGAAAGTTAGTGGAAAAATAATTATTGAAAAAAATAGTACCGACGTGATCGCAAGTCGGCGGAAAATTATTGAAAGTTAGTGGAAAAATAATTATTGAAAAAAATAGTACCGACGTGATTGAAAGTCGGAGGGAAATTATTGGAAGCTAGTGAAAAAGGAATTATAAAAAGAATTAGTACTGACGTGATTGAAAGTCGGCTTAGAAGTTTGAAAATAGTGTTAACGAGATTATAAAAGGCTATTATTGGGAGATTTAAAAGAAGTTGAAAAGTAATTTTAAATTATTGTTTAACGCTTGAAGTTTAGCTCAAAGTGAACCGATACAACCTCAGAAGTCAGAAACAAGTCCAAATGGCAAATGATAATGCTGTTATGCCTCTCAATAGAGAGATGATTGATTTCGCAAGTTGTCAGAAATTACCCGTCAATCAATATGGGGGAGACCCTGTTGAATTTGCAGATTTCATGGGAGATTATTATATGTACGCCTCAGCATACGGATGGACACAAGCCATTATGGTTCAGAGATTCCCACTCTATCTGAAGGGTGCGGCAAGAGAAGCCTGGCAGCAAGTCATCAAACGAAATGTTGGCAATGATTGGACAAAATTGAAGGATGCAATGGCACTGAAACTGGTTGGTGGAGATATCAAAAGAATCATGCGACAGAAATTTTATAATAGAGTTCAAGGTCCAGATGAATCGGTCAGTGAGTTTGCTTATCATCTGACCACTTTAGCAGATAAAGCCTTCGAAGTCAAACCCGATCAAGTAGATATGGCCAAGCAGGTTAAAGAGCTGTTAGAAGATCAGTTTATAACCGGAGTCCACTCCGAAATCAAAAAGGCCCTATGTTATGTGGATTTTTCCAATTTCGATGAGCTCGTGAAGAAAGCCATGAAGATAGAGCTGAATTTAAAAAGTGCAAAAAGATCAGATGCTTTTGGAGTTAATGTGGAGAGACGTGAGCGGTCAATTACGCCTGTGAGAGCACCATGGGATGAAAAGAAAATAAATCAAATCAGTAGTCCAATTTTAAGACCAAATACTAGATTTCAAGCCGGTAGATCAGCGATGAGTGTACAATCAAATGGACAGGTAAATAATCCTCAATGCGAACATTGCAAAAAGTCTGGACACTACTCAAATCAATGTTGGTTCAAATATGGGAAAAATCCCAGCCCTAACAAGAGATTCACAGAAAACAAAAGGATCAGCAGTGATGTCGAATGCTATCGATGCGGAAAGAAAGGGCATATTAGCAGAAACTGTTTTACCAGATCAAGATCATCGTCAGCGTCACCTTCACCACAAAGGGACAAAGTGAATACAAATGGACAGATACAATGTCATTCGTGCAAGGGATACGGCCACATGGCGCGATCATGCCCAAGGAACTCAGAGAGATTCAGCAGACCTATTTTAAAGAAATCAATCAGATTCCAAGAAGATATGCCAAACACCAGTAACATGACATATGCTCAGAGAGAGGAATTTCAAGACAAAATGGAAAAGGAATTTCGAGAAATGCGACAGAAGCTGAACAAACTAGTGGCTAAATTCGAATCAGATGAAGAAACTGAATCTCATATGATAATTGGAACCGTGTCAGAAGGTGAGGGAAAACCTGCCCCGAAAGTGCGAAAGATCGCATCAGATGAGAATCCGACTGCACTGTTAGCCCGAGTTGAAAAATTGCTTGAGAAAATGGAAACTGACAACTCCCAGTTGAAACGATGGATCGCAGAACTCAGTGTGATGTCACTAACCCAAAGCGAACTAAAGAGAGCCATAAATTTATGTGCAAAGTTATTCAAAGGAAACAGAGATGATGAGATACTTAAGCAAATGCAAAAGTTTGGCAAGGCTTTGCGGTCAACAAGGATTTAGATGATATCATAGTGGAAACGACGGGACTTGATAATGTGAAGTGCCAATTCCGTGTAAAGGCCTACGGACAAATCAAAGACCTAAAGGAGCGAATACTGCGTCAATACAGTGGATGGCAAGTGCAACTAAAATTTGAGAATCGATGTCTGGAAGACGAGGAGTACTTAGTAGATTGCGGTCTGATACCAGGCTGGAAAAATAAAGTAAAAGTTGTTAATGCTGTTAATACTTTGAATTCAGACAGACAAAATTGGGAAAAGATTCTAGCAGATTTACAGGATACCCTGTATGCAGGGAATAGAGATAAAATTAATGCGAGTATCGACTTCATAATGAGCATCGAAATGGATCGAGACATGAAAGAAGGGTTGTTTGAATGCATCGTACCGTATACGAATAAACCGACGAGTTATCAGGCAAAGTTAAAAGAGGTAATTCGAAAACTAGGACATGATTATGAGGCGGCAGACGATAGTGCGAAGTCTTTGATAATAGCGTTAAATATTGCGGATCAAAGGATTGAATATTATCAGGAACATTGGAGTGTAAAAGCAAAGAAAATACGACAAAAAGCAGCGGAGATATTAGGTAATGACGGAATTATCGTGTTGACGTTCAAAGGACGAGAATTGGATGATGACGAATATTTGTTAAACTACGGATGTAACCCAAATTGTATTAATAATGTGTACGCAACAAAACAAAGTGGTGAAATGGAAGAAGATGCAGTAATAGTACCGTTTTGGCCTCTGTATGAGGAAGTGGACAATGATAATGTAGAGATTAAAACTGAAGTTGTAGATGACCCAGGAGAAATTGATCAAGAAATTAATGAATTGCAGAGATTAGAAACAATAGAAAATGAGGAAATGAAATCAGAAAATGAAGTTACAAGGGATGTTGAGGAAAGGAGCACCGATAATAGGATACTACCGAGCATAGATGAGATGAAAAGTGAAGAGAACTTTGTTGAGACGAAAAATGACATTACGATATGTGGGATAAAACAGAATGATGCGGAAATTGAATCTTTGAGTTTAGAGGAATCAAGCGAAACTGAGCGTTTAGATGAATCAAGTGAAACTGAGCGAATATTAAAAAGTTTAGTAACGGAATTGTATTTGTTAGATGAAATTGAAACAGAAGATGATATTTCGGAGGGGAGAAAAGAGTTGTAAAAGATTGGCAACGGAATTAAAGAGGAGATTACCGTCGATAATTAAAAGAAATTATGAAGAAAAGGAATTTTGTGAGGAAGCAGTAATTGAGGACTTAACACGAACTGAGTTAGATCGAGATGTAATATTGACAGTGCTAGCTTATATAATATTGGAGATTGGTACTTATGGTTATCTGGAAAGTGACAATTCAAAATCATTGATAAAGAAAGCTACTGAAATGACGAATAAATATTTGATGAAGTGGATCGCAAACAATGGCGGATGGGAAGAGTTAATACAAAAGGCTGAGAGCCCAAAAACAGAGACAGTGAGGAAAAAGGGAAAACTTGCATTTCCATGGTTGATGATTTCTATTATTATGTTATTGGGAATAATAAATACGACGAATTCATTGGTGGCATATGACTGCTCCCAAACCGAAATGGGAAGAGTATACTCGTTGGTAAACGTAGCAGAGTGTTCGGATGCATATCCAGTAAAATTTAAAGTGACAAATCCAGTAAAATATCATGTATATCAAGAATCGGGGTTTCGAAGATCAAAGGTGAGAGAGTGTACAGTGAAACGAACTACTTTTGTATTTTATTGTGGAAAATGGAGCCACTCATCGATGGTGAAAATGCAATCGATACCTAGACCGATAGAAATAATTCCGGAGAATTGTTTGGCAGCCTTTCAAACAGGACAGTTGAAAATTAATGCAGATATCAAACTACAAGCAAAGCTTAACCACAAAATCCGTCAGACTGTAACCGTGCGAGGGATAATAAAGTCGAATGGTGATTGCCAAGGAGAGCCATACAAAGTAGACGATGCTATAATTGACAAAGCCGTGGTTGTAGAAGAGTACATGTCAGAATTAAGAGAATTATTTTTATGGTTATTTAATTTTAAATTATGGTTATTTTTTAGACAGGTTATAAGACAGCATATCAGTGACGCGATGTTTAGGATTAGATTGATTATTATGATTCGACTTTGTGGGATTGTTAGGCTTGATTCGTATGTTTGTTGGAATTTATTCGGTGATTGTAGTTTGATTGAACGGGTGATGCTTAAGATTTCTTGTATTTGCTCAAATTCGGGATTTGCTTCGGTGATCTTTTGAATTTTTCTGATTATAGTGTCTAGGATTTTCCTCATACTGAGGTTTTCATGTTCTATTTTAGACCTCTCGTTCTTTTTATCTAACAGGGTTTGTATCATTTGTCTGATTTTTTCGCTTTTCTTTTCGATGCTTTGTCTCAGTTTGCCGTTGATGTTTCCGTTTTCTTTTATTGGACATTGATTACATTGTAGGGTTAATTGTTGGCATTCTTCTTTTTTTTGGGTTTTCACATATTTCTTTGTAGCTTGCGCACGTACTATCTTCCTTTTGGAATGGGTTAGATTTTCCGCATATATCCAAGGGGTTTTCGGTTACGCGCAACTTTATTGTTACCATCATGATGATGTACAGCTTCTTTAGGTTTGCTTCGGTTCTCATTCTATCATACATTAGTTACTTGTTGATTATTTACATGTTTTATCTATATACAGTGGATTTTCACTTTATTTTAAGATCTCATTATTCTTCCTCCTCACCCGATGGTGAGTGCATTATACATTCCTCCTTCACCTTTCCTTCAGCAAATCTCATTATCAATATTTGTGTCTTTATCCACTGCTCTGTCAATATTGGAAGCTCTTCTAATTGTTCTTTGTTCTCCTTGATTATTTTTCGTTGGTGGCTTAATTGAACTCGTAGATTTCTCTCAATCTTTTGTTTTCTCTCGTATTTATATTTATAGTTCACTTAACTGGTTTTCTGTTTCTCGGTTTTCCGTTTTTTTTCTGTAGTTTTCCTTTTAATATCTCGATTTCCTCTTGGGTATTCTGGTGGTTTTGTTTTATTTCTCTTGCTTCTTTGCAGGTTTCTTCCAACTGAATTAGGTATTGTTGTTCGCTTTTTCTACTTTTTCTCATCCTTTCTGCTTCCGTTTTCAAATAGTCTTCCAGGACTACTCGGGTTTTTATTCTTGCTAACTCTCGATTTAGATATTCGTTTTCCTTCTTTTTCTCGCTTACGCTTCTCATTTCGGTTGCTAATTCTCGTTTTCCGGTGTTTACTAGTTGTCTTGTCTGGATCAGGTGTTGTCTTAACCTCTCCATTATTATTCCTTGCTCATCTACTGTTTCTCGCCACTCTTTTCTTTCCGTTCTCCACTTTTTATTATAATATTCCAATGGGTCTTGTTTGATTGGCTGTACTAATTGAATAGGAATTGGTTGATATTTATCGTACTTGTTTGTGCTGCTTTCTTGATCCATTTGGATTTCTGCTTTATTTGAATTCATGCTAAAGATACATTAATTTAGCTTTTTATACAATTTTGTTTTTATTATTTTTATTTTTCTATCTTTATACACTTTTTACAACTTCCTTTTTCTCTTTATACGTCTGTTTCTTCGGTTTCGCCAAATCCCTCGTCTGGTTCAGTGGCGACTTGGGTTAACATTTCCGTTGGGTATAATGGCATAAGTAAAATTGGTGGCCTGTTTTGCAATGTGACTACTTCTTCTCGTAACGAATTTGTAATCTGTACTTCCTCATCTAATAGATAGGTGAGGTAATCTATATTTTCCGTCAGTTCTTTTACTCGCACTTCTAGATGATGTGTATTCTCTAGCGCTTTTAGTTTCTCGATTTCTTTCTTTAGATTTTGTTCATTTTCCTCGTAGCTTTTCTTTATTATCTCGAACTCTGCTTCTACTCGTCCTTTCAGTTGTTCGTTTATTTCGAGCTGGTGTCGTAGCTGAATTTCTATGTATACTACTACGCCTCGATGTTCATATATGTCTTGTTGAACTTCTGCTAATTCATCGCATAGTCGTTGGTTTTGTCGCTTTTCGTCTGTTAGTTGATTTTTTGTTTCCACCAGTCTCTTGTTTGTTTCTTTGATCTGTTTCTCGTAACCTGTTTCGTTCTTTCTGAGCCTTCTTATTGAGC
This sequence comes from Schmidtea mediterranea, assembly GCA_022537955.1. NCBI lineage: Eukaryota > Metazoa > Platyhelminthes > Tricladida > Dugesiidae > Schmidtea > Schmidtea mediterranea. The sequence continues at coordinate 22,441,985 of CM039682.1, forward strand.
TTTGTCTGATTCGTTCTCGAAATTCGATTGTTCGGATCTGGTTGTTGTAGTCCCTCTATTGTCCATTTCTGTTCTTCGTTCTGTTCACATAATTCCAAATCTTCAGTATTTAATAACTTCTTGGGTCTTATTTCTTAGTCTTATTTAATAGTCTTATTTCTTTCTTGGCTTCTTGGTATTGTCCCTTCCACTTCCTTGCTTCCAACTTGATCCATTTTTCCTTCAATTCCGTTTTTCTTTGTTGTTCCTGTCTTTGTTTGAGAGTCCTTTCTTTGTTTTAGTAGCATCTCTTTCATTCTGGTTTGTTGGAATATTATTTCGTAGTCTTGTTTCTGAATGTGCTCCCATTGCATTAAGTTTTCGATCTTTAGCAGTCTGTACTTTTCTCTCTATCTTTTTGCTTGTTCTGTTAGCTGAATTACCATTCTCTCTTGTCTATCGTCTTTGGGCTCTCTTATTCTTCTTGTTGGTTTAGGTCCTTGGTTTCTTAGTTTATTGACTTCTGTCTTTGCTTTTTCCCACTTTTCTTGGTAGGTTCTTGTTCGATTTTTCTCCTCGCCTATTTGCTGCGCGTAGTGTCTTGCGTGAGCTTCCCATCTACTTCTTGCTCATTCTTTATCCTCCTGCCATTTTGTTTTCCAATGTAGTGCTTGCCGTTTTGCCCATTCCTTTGCTTGTTCCATGCTTGTTCTCTTTGTTCTTTCTACCAGATATTTGGTTCGCATCTGTTCCAATTCCTCTTTTGTTTGGTTTAGGATTCTACAGATTTCTTCTCCTTCTTCCTGTATTTCTGTTTCTTTATCCTTCATTATTTCTCGTAGTTTCTCTATTTTGCTTTGTTGATCTTGTTTATCTTGTTCTAAGTTTCGTATTTCTTTTCTTTGATTTGTGATTCTCGTCTGATTCTGAAGAAATTCCTTCATTAATTCTTCTTCTCGTTCCTTATAAGGTTTCTCTTTTCCTTGTGGATACACTATTTGCTGTTTCAACTGGTTTTCCCATTTTTCTCTCATCATCTTTGTCTTAATCGTTTCTTTCATTAATTCTTCCTCTACCTCTAATACCATCTTTTTTAATTGCATCGTCTTTTGTTGCCATTGTTCGGCTTCTTCATTTGCTTCTTTAGTTGTTTCTGTAGGTTATCAGAGCTGGTTCTGGGTTTTTCTTTTTCTGATTCGGTTTTTTTAGTTACTTGTGATGATAGTTCGTTTTGATTCATTGTTGGCTCTAAATATTAACGTTAATTACATCTTTTCTTTTATGCATATTTTTAGGTATTCGTTATTTTTAGTATATCTATTTAGTCTATTTGCTAGCTTTTATTTATATTACCGGTTTTTCTATTTACACTCTTTATACATCGTTTTGTTTTCTTTTAATGGTCAGGAAAACGGAATCCTTTTATCCGTCTGCTGATTGGCTTTCTACATACTGGGCATATATTTATCTTTGCTCCACATGCTTCGCCTGTGACCATATGTCCACAAGGTGTGTAAATTATCTCGACATGTTTTTGCCAACACGTTACACATTGGTGTTGATCTAATATGGCTTCCTTTATCATTGATTTTTCGAGGTTTTCTTTTGGTTTTTATTGATATCGTTTGATAGCTCTGATTATTGCTTGTGTCGAGTCGTACCATTCCAAGTTGTTAGTTAATCTTTCGCTGATAATTTTCCTCATTATTTGGTATTTACTTCTGATAGTAACATTAATGTTCTTATTTTCGGTTGATCTAATATATCCTCTATTTGCGGGTCCGCGATCGATACTTCCACGTTTTTTGATTCTTTCTCCTCTTTATACATACATTTTCTTTTGTGTTTCAATTTTTTAACGTTTTGGTTTGGCATTGGTTGTTGGTTCATACATCCTTCGCACATTATTCCTTGTGTCGTTTGGCAATATCCTTGGCTTGCAAATTCTGCTGCTCTTGGGTTTCCCTTGAAGGTTTTTTATCCTTTCTTCGAATGTTCTCTTTATAGTTTCTCCTCCCCCCTGCTAGTTCGGTTGGGTCCACGAAAGTTCTGATTATCGTTATATTCTTTTTTCCTCCTTTTTCGTCTTTATCTACTTCTAATTTCTGAATACATTCCAGTTTGTCGTTTGCTTGGTTTCCTACATCCATATTTAGTATGAATGGACATTTTGGGAATTTTTCTCGATGTTCTTGCTTTGCCGTCTCTTCTTTTCTCCATTGTGCGAGTTGTCCTCTGCAAAAGATGCAAGTGACCTCGTCTGGGTATTTTGGTGTTCCTGTGAAATAAAATCCTTGTGCGGTCAGTTCCTTGCTTTGTTGATCGGTAAATACTTTATTATCTCTAAATGTTAGGTATCTTTGTTCGTCTTTTTTCAGCTTTTCGTCTCTTACTGTCATTGATGAATATATTCTTTTCATGAGTTTTTGGGGTATTCCTTCTACGTTATAGTTCATATAATGTGACACTGCCACAGTTAATATATTGGTTTTCTCCTCTTCTTCTGGTTTTCTCCGTAATTTTGACCAAAGTGATCCTGATCCATCTCTTATCTCTACAATTTTCTGTTCGCTGTTACCGCTTGCCATCTAATTATAAACGTCGTTAATTTTTCAGTTTTTGGTTTTTCTGATTTATATGTTATTTGATATATATTTTGGTTTTTTCGCTATTTTTATTTACATTTTATTTACACCTCCTCTCTTCTTTACAATATCTTCGCTGGTTTCTTCACTTCTACTTTTATATATAGATTGTCGTCACGTAAGAATCCTTCTTCTTTCAGTCGTCTATGTGCATAAAAAATGGTGTTCCTACTGCAATGTTCCAAGCGGCTGTTGGTCTTTCTAGTTGTGGCTCATTTCCTGCTCTGATCGGATTGCGATATTCTTCTCGTCCAAACATTTTAAGTGTGATATTTTGTTTGAAAGGCCACGTTAATAATTCATCGTATTCCACTCTTCCTATTCTGAAGAAGACACTTATGTGGGTACCTGTTGCGTTTCCACCTTCATTTGGGTATATTCTGAGACCCATCTTATAATCGTTTTTCCAACTATACATTGGTGGACTATCGATTATTTTATTTGTTCCGTCTTTTGCTTTTTGTAATTTTTCCGCGAATCCAGTTATTCTCCATATGAAGGGTGTTGTGGGTAGTTTTCTGGCTACAGGGCTCATTGTTTCTAATTCTTGAAGACTGCTGATTATTTGTTGGATTCTTTCTTCCATTTCCGCCATTTTCTTAGGTATAGATTCTTTAGCTTTTTAGAAGTTCTGTCTGGATTCTAGTATTTCTCTTATCAAAGCTTTTTGTGAAAATAACTCCGTCCGTAGGTTTTGTACTTCCCATGCGATCATTCCTACCGTTCTCATCATGATTTCGGTGTGTTCGATACTGTTATCTGTCATATGTTTCTGCATTTCCGCGATTGGTAGTTGTGCTTGACAGTTGAATAGCTCTAGCGGGCATTTTATTGGCCTGTTGGTACATTCATTCCAATGTGCTTTCAGTTTGACTTTGTCTTTCCTATTACAATCGTTGGTACATATCCCTTCGTATGCCTCGCATATTTGTTCTTCTCTTGGGTTTTGATGTTCCTTTTCTATTGTTATCTATTTGTCGGTAGTTCCACAGAATTCACATTTTTCGTCTCTCATGGTGCACGATTTCTCATGTTCTTTTTTGTTTCTTTTTGTTATCTTAGTTTGGCATTTCTCGCATGGTATCTCGTTGTATTTATATTCCTTTATATGGTTTTCTACTTCCCTCATGAGTCCTTCCCATTCGCATTCTTTTAGTTGACATTGAACCATTAGGCTGGTTATCTCCTTGTTTGTGGCTTTATCTAATATCGTAGGGTCGTCTTCTCCTTCGAATATTTCGACGCATCCTGGTCATATTGCTATTTTTGTTTCTATTAGTTCTATTGTACAATCTGTGCATATTCTACATCCACATATCGTCTGTCTTGCTCCAATCAATAATCCTTTATATTTGCAGCATTTCATCCTCTCTTCTATGTTATCTAGTATTTTGATCCTCTCTTTCATTATTTTTCTCATGGCTTCGGATGGATTCTAGCTTCCTCTAATCTTCTCGATGGTTGCTTGCATATCTACAATAATTTCTAGTTATTCTACATCTTTGCTTTGTTTGTTTATTCTATTTATTTGTACATATTTACACGGTAAACTTTATTTGAATCTTCTGTTGAATCTGGTTCTGGGGTAAATTCGGGCATTGTCGATATCCATTCGACCCAGCTTCCATGCTCTTGGGTGGTTTGTAATCTTCTGATTTCTTCGGCTTGCCATCTGACTTGGTTAGTTAATTGTTCATTGATACTTTGTAGTTGCAGTATGGTTCTCTGTTGGTCCTCTATCCTATCTTCATGATGCAAACCTCGATTTACGCTTTCCATTAATACCATATGGGTGTTGGTACATTGTGCTTGGGCGTTGTTGGTTATTTGCGTCATTAATTCACATTGATGTCTCCATACTGTTTCGATTCCTTGACCTTGGTATATTCCTTGATCTAGCTCTGCTATCTCTATGGGTACATTTACGGTTGTTGGCTGCTGTATTGCTTCTACGAATGGTGGTATCCTGGCTTGATATTGCATGTTATTGTTATTCGGATCCATCTCTTAATTATATTACTTGGTTAATTTACGTACGTTCTCTCTTGACTAGTTATCTACTCTTTTGCATTTTATACAATATTTATACACTATCTTACATAATACTGCTACTAATACTATCTAATATTCTACATTATATACATTGTTTCTTCTCGCCTCATACCATTGTCTCCAGGGGCTCTATACGTAATATCCGTATATCCCCGTATCTCTCATTTGTTATTTTATACACATCGAATTTGTTTGACCATTCTTGTGGTATCTCGATAGTTGGTGGTTCTTTCATCCAGCGTCCGCTTGTGCTTTGGTTTGAGTTTTCTATGGCTTCGTATTCACGCGATCTTTTCATATTACATTGCATTTCGATATCGTATTTGAATTTCTCTACTGCTGGCCATAATCTTTTCCTTTTGGCTTTCGCTTACATTTGTTAGTGGTTTTTGATAGTTGGATTATTATTAGTATTATTACGACGCTCGCTACTGCACTTGTTATCCAAATCATTTTACTATTTAGTTGGTTTCTTTGATTTTTGTTGTTGTTATCTCCGTTGCGGTGGTTGTTTCTATTATTTGCTGTACTTTTTTCAGTGATTTCTGGAGTTGTAGTGCTTCTTGGATTGATAGGTGACTGTCGTCCATGTTCAGTTTTTTCCTTGCGTTTATTCTTTGTGACTTATTCTTGGTTACCTCCCTTTCTGGCTGGTTTGTCGTGATTGATTTCGGTGGTTTTCTTGTTGCTGTCTTCCAGAAGATATTCCCCCCTTTTTGAATGTGTACCTCATATTTCCCGATTTTCCTTTTTGTTGGGATGCAATATTTCTGATTCTTTACTTCTTCGTTCGTCTTGCATTGTATTCGGTTGTTTATTATTCCATTTTTGTTAGCTTCGTATATACAGATTCTTGTAATGGGTTCTTCGTCCATATTTTTGACTAGTACTTCCTCTTCTTTTGTTGTGCTTTGCTCTACTTTTACTATTATTTTATTCTCTGGCACTTGACGTTTATATGGGTTTTCCTTTGGTATTATTCTTGCTGTTGTGATCTTTGCTTTTAGTGTTCTAACTATTGTACAGGTTATTGTTCTGTTATTCCCTGCACATACGATGTATCACCTGTATCACCTTTTAGACTGTCCTATGCGCATTTTTGTCCCTTCTTCAGGTTTCCTTCCCAACAATTGGTGACTAAGTGTGGTACACATATTTGTTTAATCTTTTTAGTTCCTATGTTCATTATTTGCAGATTGCCTATCCCTGGATTCACTTGAATTCTTATACCTCTGTCCTCCTTTTCTGTATCTCTGCAGATATCCTTTGTGATCCAGCAAGATAATGGATCTTGTGGCTGTATGTCTATGCCGCCTGGCTTTCCTATTGATCCAAAATAACAGCTTATACTGGTATTCTCTGCCAGGTGAAGGCATATTCCTTTGCTTGGGGTTACTTTATCGTCTATTGTGCGTGACATAAACGATTTCAACCCTCTTTGGGTATCTTTATTGGCTTCTGTCAACTTGATTGATGTGATTAGTATCATTAGTTTCTGTAGTAGGGATGGTCGGTTTTGGTTTTCCTTTGATCGTTGAAGACTTTTATCGCGTAGTGGTGTTCTTCGTTTATGATTTTTGTTTTTCTCGTTGTTGTCTTTATTTTCAGTTCCTTTTATGTTTTCTGTTTCTTGGCGGGTGTTTTTATTTTTGTTATTTGGTGGTTTTTCTTGCGTAGATTTATTCATATTTTGTCCGTTTTCCTGGTCCTCTTTGTCTCCGTTATTATTTCCTTGTTCATCAGGGGTCTTCTTTAAAATATCGTCCTCGACATTTATTGCTTCGATTATTTCTTCGTATGTCTTTATTATCTTGGCTTTTAGGTCATCCATTTCTTTTATTTCTTGTTTGATATTTTGGAATCTTATTTGTTTTCGATGCCACTTGTGTATTATAGTTAGTAATTGTTCTTTTCTGTCACCGATTCGCATTGCTTCTAATGGGTTGTTTGTAAATTTCAGTCTTTCCCCATTTTAACATTGCTTTTATTGTCTTTGAGAACGGATAGTAAGCGTATATTGTCTCTTTTAGTAGGGTGTTTCTATTTCGTACCATATGGTTTAAATCAAATACCCTCAGTGGTGAATTTTCATTGGTCCACTTCATTAAACTGGCTGCTGCTTCATACTGTTTGACGTCGATAGTTTCCCATAGTGTTTGGGTAGTTTTTCTCATTATTTCTCGTGAAATCGATGTCTTCTGCGATTATCATACAAATTCGTCTTACGTCCTGATTCATTAATTCTTCAAACTTGAACCTTGACATACAGTCTGCGTTCGTGTTGGCTTTTCCTGCCTTAAATTTAATATACGGTGAATATTCTTGCAGCTGCATGGCCCATATCATTAAATCGACTAGAGGGTTCTTTATGTTGGCCTAACCATACTAGTGGTTGGTGGTCTGTTGTAATATATATCTCGTGACCCCATAATAAATATTTAAAGTGTTTAATTGCTTGGATTATTGCCAATGCCTCTCTCTCTGTTATTGAGTAATTTTTCTCATGCTTCTTGAATGTCCTACTGTAATACCCGATAACTCGTTCTCGTTTCTCTTCATCCCACTGTTCTAGGACTGCTCTTGATGCGTATTCACTTGAATCGGTTGCTAATAAGAACGGTTTCTTAAAGTCTGGGTGTACTAATATTGGTGCTGATATCAATTTGTCTCTGAGTGTTTCAAATGCTTCCTTTGTGAATGCGGTATCTTTCTTTGTCAGTTCTTGTATTGATTTATCGTGGGTTGCGTAGTTTTTGATAAAATTTCGATAATATCCGCATAGGCCTAAAAATTCCTGTAATTGCGTGACGGTTTTTGGTACTGGGAAGTTCTTTATTTTTTCGATATTCCTTGGGTCTAGTTCCTTGCCCTTTGCCGATACGACGTGTCCTAAGAAAGTGACTTTCTCCTTGGCCCAATCACATTTTGATGGTTTTAAGTTTAGTTTCCATTGTCGCAGTCGAATGAATACGTTTTGTATGTCTTTGAGATGTTGTTCAAAAGTGCTAGAATAAATCAACAAATCATCAGTATACACCATACATTGCTTAATGCCATGTGTTACGAAATTCATACACCTCTGAAAGGAAGCTGGTGGGTTGGTTAATCCAAAGGCATTTTCTTAAATTGATATAAGTCTTTTCCTATTGTAAATGCAGTTTTCTCTCGATCTTCTTCTTTATCTTTTATCTGCCAATAACCACTTTTTAAATCCAATGAGGTGAAGTAGGCTTCTCCATGTAATGTTTGTAGCATTTCATTTATATCCGGCAGTGGATATGTATCTCTTTTCGTTACTGCGTTGAGTCGTTGGTAGTCTATACAGAATCTCTGTGTTTCATCCTTTTTTTTACCATAACCACTGGGAATTGCCATGGTAAGCAGCTTGGTTCGATTACCCCTACGTCCGGCATCTTTTGAACTTCTGTTTCTGCGACTAAAAAAAAAATCAAATTTTTATTTATAAAAGTTCAGTTGCCACACAGGGCATAAGGCGAGTTTGATTACTCAGCCCTTCATTTTGGTATTTTAGAGTTTGTTGTTCCACAATAAGGCGAGAAGAGTATTCTCAGTCCTTAGAACGACTTCAGCGAATCCCGTCAGTATGTCATCTTGGAGCATTTGTATTGGCATCATCAGTGTTACGTATTATCGGTATAATAGTGGCATAAGTAATTCTGCAGTTAGGCATATTGTATTGGCATCATCAGTATTATCGGTGTATATTCGGGATTTGTCGGGATAATTGTCACAGGCAAACTTTGTAATAATGACATCAGTTATTCTGGAGTTAGGCACATTTGTATTGGCATCATCAGTATTTCAGTTTTATCGGTGTCTGAAGCAATAAGAAAAATTCCACAGCATTCTAGCATCATTCCAGCAGCATCCTAATAGTGTTCAGCAGTATTCCATCAGTATTGCATCATCATTCAAATAATATTCGATCAAAATTTATAAAGAAAATGTAATTAAGTTAAGCGGTTATAATAAAATATATGTATTTTTGTTTTAATTGATTTTATTAATTATAGATTAGATTAGTATATATGTGTAAAGATCAATATGATAAAAATTTATTGAGGTTATATATATATTAATATTAGATTAGTATATAAAAACTATAGACAAAATATAGATATGGTTTATTTGGTTAAAATTACAAATGATATCAATTTGTATAAGGATTTTAATATAGTACATAGTAGATAAATTAACATAGAAGGCAGGGGAGATAGGGGAGAGTAGAGTAGTTGTTAAAAAGATTAATTTTTGGATGTGTGTTCTCTGTATGTGTCGTAACTTGCTTTGACTGCAGCAGCAGATGCTTTTTCAGATAGTGTTTTAATTTCAGGATCAGAAAGACCTATTGTTTTTAGTATGGATGTATTACAGTGGTTCCATGATCCAAGAGTTCCGATCACCAGGCCATGTATAGTTGTTTTGCATTTACTAATGTTTCGAACTTCTATTGAAAGGTCTATGTATTTTATGTAGTTGTCTTCACTAGCTGTGTCGAAGGTTTTTCTAGAGTCATAAGGTACTTTAATATCTAGTATGTGTATTAACTTATTTCTCTTAGAAGTAATAAGAAGTTCAGGTATTAATTTTGTGTTGACTCCAATGGGAGGTTTTACAACATCAACATTAAATTGTTTATCGAGAAGGAAGTCCACAACTGCTTCAAGGACTCTTTTATGTTTGTTACGTTTTGCATGTGGTTTAGCTTTGCAATGATTGAAGATATGTGCTTGTGTTTCTGGGAAGTTTTTACAGTGTCTGCATGTGGTTTGTATATTGTTTTTTAATTTGTGTGGAGAGTAATTAAGTTTCAGGATATTGTTCCTAGCCTTAATAAGAAAGTAGTATTGTGAATCAGTCAAAACGTCTGATTGTATAAGAAAGTCAGCAGTGCTACTCTCCCCCTATAAGCGCTGCAATATAGCCATGGCAAGGCATGCTATACCACTTTTGAGCATATATAGAACTAATAATGGAATGAAGCTCAGAGGAGGTCTCACTTAGGTTATTGACATTATAATAATTTATTCTTGTTTTATAAATAATTTCAAGGTTAATAATATTATCTATATATTTTAATTTTATATTTATATTAAATTTGTCCTTAAGTCTGATAACAGATTTCCTAAATTTTCGGAAATTGCTATCATATCGGGATGTAAGATTAATTTCCCCATTGATCCAAGATAGGGCATTGTCAATATTTTCATTCCCCCTAGCGTCTTTAAATTCATCAATATACATATTAGAGAAGAGTTGATCAGTAGAGCTATCATATATAAGGTGTGTACTACACTCTGTATAACATATTCGTCAATAGTAGAGGTGAAACCAAGACCCCCCAAGCTTTCATCCAGCATATATAAAATTATTATTTAATTGATGAAAACAATCACCTATCATAGGTTTTAAAAGATTTTTTATTTTTTGGTCATAGCCAAATTCATTGACTCTACCTTTTACTTTTTTTGTTTTGGTATGGCAATCCAATACCATATGATTAATATTGCAGTTACGAAGCGTGAAAATGAGCCTTGAATGAATAAAAGTCTTATATGAATAAATTTTTTGATATGAGTGAAGGTATGAATCAAAGATGAGTTTTGTGTCATTTGTACATGTATTTAGTCTTGTATCTATGTTGTGTTTTTTGCTGAAAGAGAAGTCTACTCCAAGATAGCTGTAGAGATTGTCATTGTTGACAGTAGGTATTGTTTCGTTATATAAAGAGGTTTATCTATTTGCATTAGACGTGTCCATGTAGCCAGATTTGGAAGGTTTAAACGTAAGGTTCATAGAAGTAGCACATTCAACAGTGGTCTGCAATATGTTGAGAATAGATGCATGTGAGTCGGCAATAAGAACTAAATCATCAGCATATGCAAGGATGCTAATGTTGTGTCTATTAAAGAGAAAGGGGTGTTTTTCAAGGACAGTTTTAATTATAAAGTCAATAGTAAGACAGAAGAGTGTCATAGAGAGAGGGCAGCCCTGCTTCACTTCCTTAGTCAAAGGTATAAGGTCAGATGTCTCACCCTCACAGTCAAAGAAAGTGTTGATCCCGATGTACATATCTCTAAGAAGTGCTATGGTATTTTCAGAAAGTCCCATCTCTGTCAGGGTGTGCCAGATAACGTCATGGGGGATCGAGCCAAAGGCATCTGCAATGTCAAGCCATATTATGTGTAACTCTTTATTGTTGCGTATGCTGTAATCTCTTATAAGGTGTATTGTAGTATGATGCTCGGCGCATCCATCAGAGGCTTCTATTGCTTTTTGATTTTTTGAAAGAAGATTGCCAGAAGATATCCAATTAAGGATCCTATCATTAAGAAGGGTTGCAAAAATTCTATAAGATGTATTCATTATTGCAAGAGGTCGCCAAGAAGAGGCATTGAAAGATTTATCAGATTTTCCGTTTTTACGAATAAGTTTGGTACGAAAGGTTTTCCAATTATCAGGACATCGAAGCTTTCGGAGGATGTTGTTACACATAGAAGTAAGGAATAGGAAGTCAGGAGAGATGATACGCCAGTCAGAGAAGGAGATTTTATCAAGACCAGGGGCAGTGTTGTTAAGTCTTTTTAAGATTAATTTGATATCATCAGGACAAGTAGGAGTATTGGTATTATTTTCAGGAAAGCTAGGGAGTCGTAAGGTGCTAAAGGAAGAGATAGGTGAGGTATTGTTTGAAAAATATTGATAATGTTGTGCATACTAGGTTTATGTGTTATAATGTCATTGCAATTAAGGATTTTAGATAGTTGCTATTTTGGTTTATATTTAAATTTGTATATTTTAGCACATTCTAGTTCATGTTCACGCTTTTTATTTTTATGTATGATATCACTTTTAATTTTAACTTTATATTTAGAAGGATTTATATTATTGTTTATTTTAAAAATCCCAAGTAGTGAACAATGAACTGTATCATCAATATTGCCCATTTGAAAAATAAGGCTATCTATATAATTTTTATACTTACGGATATCGGTTTCTAAATAACCGTTTCTAATATAGTTAATAATTATTGATTTTATATTGGAGGTCATAGTAGGTATGTCAGGGATAGAAATGGGTTCACTCGAATTAAGGCTTTTGATAAAGTGGCAGATAAAGAAGGCAGAGTCTTTACTTTCAGAGCAGCGAGGGTATTCAAGGGAGCTAAGGTCTATATCAGTTTCAAGGACGATATTCTGAAGGTTTAGAATAGTGTTCAGAATATCGTTAGCAAGGTCAAGATGTTCAAGAAGGCTATTTTCAGATAGAGGGTCGATGAGAGTAGCGAATTTACGTTTTTTGTTAAGGAAGAAGAAGAACCAGGATCCATTAGTTTTGCACATAGGCATAATGACCTCGTTCCAGTCAGAGAATTTATGGAAGGGGAAGGTGGAGAAGAAAGTTTTGAAATTGTGTTAGATTAAGGAGTTAGAAGATATTGGGTCAACAAATATGGAAGGTTTTTTCATGGCATGAGTAAAGATGTAAGCCTTAATCGAGTGTTGGGACCATCATTGTGTTTCAGTATCAATATTCTTATTAAAAAGTAGTGTTTTAGGTAGTTCAGTTATTTCTAACGTGTCTTCACTTATCGGAATTTCATTACTATTTAATAAACCTGCAAAAATATTTTTATTGGTATTGTCGTTGTTGTTAGTGTCTGTCGTATCAGGGTGATTTATTGTGGGGTGATTATTAGTTACATATAGTGAGATGTGATTGAAGTTCATCCATGCTCTGCAGTAACAATATATCTCAGCCTTTTTGTTAAAAATTGTTTTTTGTGTGTAGATTGCATGTGTAGTAAGATGTCATCTATTGATGTGTTATAGGCGAAAGAATGGTGGCATTTTGTAGTTTGTTTGTTGAAATTCATGCATACTAGGTTGTTTGATGAGTTAATTTTAATGTATTGATTATTTTTCATGGAGGCGTCTATTTCAATCTTATGGTCTTCCATCTCAATGTGCTTATACAGGTCAATATATTTGATCGAGACCAGTACATTTCTGCCAAGAGTTTTATTTTTTCTACATTGTGAGCAGTCAATGGTGGATTCGTCAGTCGTTTCTTTCATGTGGATATTAAGGGTATGTTCACGGATGAAGTGTCTGTCATAGATTGAGATGTGGCTACAAAGGGGTTTATGATGGTGATCGTGTCTACAGACTAGTTTTCCTCTAGTATTTAAACAATAGATGGGGGATTCAGTACAGTCGGTTTTTTTAATGGTTATCAAAGGTTTAGTATTATAACTTTTGTTATTTTTAAGACAGGAAGGCATAGGTGTAGATATAGGTATGTCTGTTGTAGTTAATTTGTAGTTAATGTCAATTACTGGAGGAGGCATGACGTTTTTAGGCAATATGGTTTCAGATGTGGTTATGGAAGTTTCATGTGAGTATAACGAGTTATGAGATAGAGTACAATTATCATCAGTATCGAAAAGGTCAGATATTTGGGAGTTTTGTGGATAGGTTATTATAGTGTTGTTTGCGTTGGTGTTGCTTGATAGTTTGATTGAGGGTTTTATAATATTATGGTTAATCGGTGATGGTGTATCAACAGGCGAAAGTTCTTCATTATCTGATAAAAGTGGGGAAGGTTTATTTCTAGGAGGATTAATAGTAAGTGATTCATCATTTGGGTTTTTATCAGTAATAGATAGATCAAGGTGTGTGTTAGAAGATTGGATATTGGATTCAGTTTCAGGAGAGTAAGTTATGGGATTTTTTGGGTTTGGTAAAGAGGTATTAATTGCATTTAGATCAGGGGTAAGGTCTGGATTAGAAGTGGGCAGTATATTAGTAAGCGATTATCAGTAAGTGGCTCTTTAAGATCAGCGTTTTCAGATATAGTAGATTTATCAAGGTCAACATCAGGATGTATGGAAGTAAGTTGGTGGGTAATTTCAATCTTTGATAGGTCGTTTGTAGGATTCGTTTGAAAAGATACAGAGGTTAGAAATTCATTTATGTCTAGGTTGTAATTTGGGTATGTTGTTTGGGAAGTAGTTGTTTTTTGTAGAGAATTAGAAGGTGACAGAAGAAAGTGTGATGATTCAGATGAGTCAGATAGGATGACGTCATTCTGATCGTAGCCTAGAGTGGGATATGAAATTAGGTCAATCAAGTTAAGCTGTATTTCAGTAGCCCTATTCTCAAATTTGAGTTCATCAATTATTCTATATTCATCATATTCTGTTTTAGAATCATTTGTAGTTGTGTTAAAAGAAGTAGAAATATTCGTTTTATTGATCTGGGTTAAGAGATTTTTGTTTAAGCTATCATTAATAACGTCAGTGTTGAGGGGTAATGGGATAGGTAGTGTTGGGCCACAACGTAAACGGCCTTGAAAAATGTTTAAATGGATCAGAAATACACACGCAAAAATAACACGCAATTTAAATACCCACACTAAAACATCAAGTAAACCATATAAAATCTGAGAAATAAAAGAATTAAATATAAAATAATAAACATAAAAATAAATTAAAATATTAACAAAATGCACCAAGATCCGCACGATACCTACACAAATACAACAAGAAAACACAACAAATTCGACGAAATTGAAAAAATCAATTAAAGTTCATTAAAGTGAAATTTAAATCGAAAAGTTGAATTAGCAATAATTCAATAAAAATTATAAATAAAAAATTATAAAAATAAATCGAAAAATAATAAAAATAAATAATAGAATTTGCTAGAAAAGAACAAGGTCGAATTTTGTTTTACTGCATCAAATTTCACACACCGTAAAATTAGGTATATATACTGATCCATTTTCACATTTAACTTAACCATTTTTCAAACCAGTTTAAAACCATTTTGAAAACTTAACCATATTTTCAAATCTTGAAAACCACTTTGAGAATTGTTTTAACTATTTTTGAAAATCTTAATTGTTTGAAGCTATTTCGAATTTACAGTTATTATCTAGGTGAGAAATATTTTGGTTGGAACCCTCTTTCCACGTCACGTCCACAGCATCTCTATAGAGCTCTGCTTGGCGGCGACGTGGGGAGAGAGGCATTTATGTTATGTTATGTTATTTTATGCTATGATGTTTTTCAATTTATGGAATGGTTAAAAAGGGGTAATTAGTTTGTTTTATAATTAATAAATATTATTAATATATATAACTTGTTTTATATGTCTTTATAAATTTTAAATGTCGAAATTTTTCCGGCCATCAGCCGACACATCACGCAAGATAGTAAAATCTACATAGTACAGATGCATGTAAGTGCGTGGAAAACCGCCAATGATATGTACCCGTGAAGACTCAGCGTGCGCAACGCAGCGGTCGTAACGTCAATATTTATCCCTATAGCTGAAGCGAGAAATAAGGAAGAAGTCTATAGCTGCTTCCTCGTTTCTCAATTCTGTAAAATCGACCTAAAATTATATTACATACGGCTTAAAATCACCACACCGAGTAGTCCAGTGGGCACTCAGTAAATATAATATGAACACAAAATGCGCCTAAGGTCTATTAAAGGGAAAGGGTACGGGGATAAATAAATTAAAATCGTTGATATAACTAATGGAAACCTATAATGGGTAATAAACTAATCATTGGTATACTAAATTAACTGTAAAAATTATTCAATAAATAATTTATTAACTCGATTAGATTAAATGTTTGATTAATAGTTAAAGACAAATAACTTCTGAATTAAACTGAATTTGTTTCACTTTTGGAAAATTTCAAAGGAATTTTGCGTAAATATACCCACTTTATGGTTAAATAATTGAAACAATTAAAGTTAACGTAGTTATAGATTAGAATCAAAGTTTTCATATATTAGTTTATTGGTTAAATAGTTCCTCGGTTAATAAAAATACCTTAATTGAATTAAAACTCGATGCCGATCAACCAAGTCATTCAGTAATTAAAGTTAGACGATTCGAATAAAAGTAAAATAGTTCCCTTAGTAAAGCTCAAACTAGGTTCATGAAGTCACTAGTATGATGTTAATGTTAAAATAGTTTCGTAGAATTAAAATCAAGGTAGAATACGTTAGCAATGATGTTAATAGTAAGGTAGGTTCACGGAATTAAAATAAAGGTTGAATAAAGCAATGATATTAATATAGTTTATAGAGTTGAAGTAAAGTTTAAATGAATTAGCGTAATAGAGGATATGCGAAAACTGGGTAACGAAACCGAACTAAGTTAATTCAATCATCCCCAAACCCAAACTGAAATGATTTATAAGTTTATGATAAGGTTTTATAAAAATTAAAACAAGTTTAGAGATGAAAAACAAGATAGGTGAATTATTGTTTAAATTAAATTAATATCATTATAAAAATCAACGTTTCAAAAATGAGAAAACTTTTATTTTAAAAACATACAAATCATTTACTCACAAAAATTGTCGAATGCATAAAAATCCATAAGAGAAAATATTCCACTAGCATAAATTCCATCGAGGTTTCGCACGAAATGTAATGATTTCCCTTAAAAAATAGCGTTAAGATATTCAAATTAATTTGCGGAATAACTTACCCGAATAGATTTTCGACGAATCCGCCAATCAATAGTTCTAAAATGAGATATTGTAAATCACCGGATGCAACTATATAATCTTACTTCCGTTCAACCGTTCAAATCGCGATATCCGCCGGAAGTACACCACACATACGTCGACGCTTCAGTGAATCGACATCCGCTCTCGCCTTCCGCCGATCATTTGGTTACAACATTTGGTAAACAAAATTGACGTTGATATTGGATTTAGAAAAGCCATGAATTTATATCGTAAGATGTGACGATAAAAGTTGCTAGGTTTAATGATTAAATGTTATATTGGAAAATCTAAAAATGAAAATTTAAGTAAACGGATAAAATAGAATACCGGTACGAAATCTTTAAAATCCCTACTTACATTCGACGCTACCCCATAGCCGCTATCCTAAAAATCAACTCGACAATTTCTTGACATCGTCTTGCTTAATTAAATAAATAAGTGGATCAATAGACTTACCGCGTGTAAACGTAATCACACCAACATAGTTCGCCCGTTTTAAAAGCACTCCAATCAGATAGAAAGCCACTAGAACTCAGCAAGATTAAATCAGATGGTACACTCGACAGCGACATAAGCCCTATTTGTTTAATAATTTAACATGATAAAGTTAATAGAGATAATAATAGAGCGTTTTAGATATGCCACACGAACAAAACAGCAGACGAAGTATAGGAAAGCAGAGTCAGTCAACAACTCAATCGACCACAATGTCAGTAGATCCGATACATCAATTATGGCAGTATCCGACTGCTTGGAGGGTATTAGATGTAGAGAAGGAACCCTGCGATATCCCAGGAAGACAATACCCAGCAGCAGAAACCTACACAAATGCACAGAACCTCCTCACCCAGTGGGAAAGGGTGCAGGAGCAAGTAGATCTGCAGGTGGTTAAGGCGAGGATGTACCTTGCAAACGTGGTAGAAGACATCCTCGCCGGGCGGATCGCCATCGCCTATCCACCTCGCCCAGTCCGAGATACCGAAGACCCTACACAGTGGAGGCTCTCCGACGAAGCCTGCAGCGATACTGTCCCGAGGAATGACTCCATAATGACAATTTATGTAGTGGATGATTTAAAATATTAGCAATTTGTGTCTTCTTTTGTTTTGTGTAATTGGAATTATTTGCAATTTTGTTTAAATGAAATAGATGATTCTTTAACTTGAGCAATAATAAATAAAAATGATCTATTTAATTACAGCGATGTCTTCCTTACGAATTTTGCAAACGGAACTGGACCATGCGAGACAAGCAAACACAGAATTACTCGCCCAGATAATCCAATTGACGCGAGAAATGCAACATATGAAAGCAACATGGACGGATCCCGCAAAGACAAAAACAATCTACCATCGACTCACAGCGGCCCCAGAAAGGCTAGGAAGAAGAACGGCAACTCAACCAGAGTCTGCGCACGCAGATACGGGGACTCGAAGTCACCCTAGCGGTATGCCGAGAAGGTGAAGCGGTAACTTACCCGCTCATCTTCGCCCCAACCCAACTGCCACAGACAACCACCAAACCAGCAGAACAGTCCATCACGACAATCAACAACCGTCGACCGGGACGTAAAGAACGTGCCCGCCGTCGTGCAACACAACTCCAGAACATCAAGCAGTAAATGATCATGTGTTTAGATTGAATAGAAGGGTTTTAAACTTAGTTAAATTGTTATTTTAATACAACCGTATACCAACATCGCCAATTCGTTCCACAGTCGATTAAGAACTAATCCTGAATAGTTACGAGGGACAGAGCAAAGCGAGCACAGGTCTTCTATCGACAGCTCGTGAACCCGAGGGTTGTCCGAGCAACTATAGTACTAGCACATGGTACTCAATTTTTGCGGGCAATCCACCACTTGAACACATTACCAACGTTGCCTAGCAACGGGTGCCAAGTGGCGATCAGTATCATTTTGTATGGCGTTACTAGGGTCGCCAGGAAGACAAGCAAGATTTGAAACCTAGTAACCCACCAGTAGTTTCGAATTTTGATTAAAAAAGTTTTTATATAATTTTTTTAATATTGTTATTATTAATATTAACGAGCTTAGTAAATTCATTAGGTAGGTGGTCCGTGAGTCGGCCGTAGGCCGACGAGCTGCGTACACTATATTTTTCGGCATTAAAAATTGAGTTTAAATTTCTTATTTTTGGATATTTAAACAATATTTTACGAATCTTAAATTTTAAAATAAAATAAAAATCATTAAAAAATAGATTTATATCACGTTTAAATTTATTTTTAATTTCAATAAAGTAGTTTTCAATATTTAAAAAATAAATATTGGTTAGATTTGTTATTCTATAAAATAATGGTGGGTTATTTCTAAAGTTTATATTAGTATTTTGGAATTTTTTAATAAAAAGTTTTTTCATTTTTAGGTAAAAAATGTAAAAAAAGTCTGTTAGATAGTTCAAAAAGTAATTATCATTTTTAATTTCATGTTTAATGCTTGAGAAACAAATTTGTAAATTATTAAAAAAGATATTTGTACAATCAGTAAGTGATAAAAATAAGTTGTCGAGATTTTCAATTTTTGTATTTTTCAATAGTGTATCTTTAAATGTAAATAGGTGGTGCATGTTGTGCATGTTGAGTAATCATATCTAGGTCATTTGGGGATATATTTTTAATTGATTTAAAAGATATAGTTTTTTTGTTTAGACACTTATTATTTTCAAAAAAATTCTTATTAGAGAAAATGTTAGGAGTCTTTAAGTTCCTTTTATGGTTTGGTTTAATATGAGGAATATTTTTATTAGTATTAAAATATAATTTGTTACAAAAAAAGTTTAAATGTTTATATTTTATCAATGCATCAGAAGTTACGACAGCTGCAATCAGCTCTTCAAAGATTTTTAGGGCATAATAGTAGTGGGATGTGTCACCGCTAGATCGTGTCACCGTTAGATCAACCCCCCCCGTTTGGGGGGTAAAAAAAAATTTTCTAAGTCTAAAAGTACAAAAAAATTTTTAAGACAAAGACTCGTTCAAGGTCATTGAAACAAAGACCATGACTCATTCAAGGTCATTGAAACAAAGACCATGACTCATTCAAGGTAATTGAAACAAATACCATGGCTCACTCAAGGTCATTGGATGACTCATCAAAAATTTCTCAAGGTCATTTAAATTTTTCAAGGTTATTGAAACAAAGACCATGACTCATCAAAATTTTTCTCAAGGTCATTCAAACAAAGACCATGATTCAACAGTGCCAACAAATCATCATTGCCATTTCCATTATATATTTTTACATATTTTCTTAGTATTGCATGATTTTGATTGGTCGAATATAGTATAAATAAGCTTACACTTTCAAATATTTTTATAAAATGCCAGAAACTAAATTTTTTATAACTTTGTTGAATGATCTGGTCTCTAATAATAGAGAAGAAGATGATATCATTAAAAACATAAAATTCATAGTAAACCGTACCGAGAAAATCGTAGAAGACATTCCATTTGATTATGAAAAAATTCTCAATTTGCCAACATTGGAGAGAAAGAATGCGTTCAAATCAATATTTAGTTACATGTTTGATGAAAATAATAAATGAATGCGAATAATAGTAGGATTAATGTATATGAAACACATGATATTAAAATCTGGATCCGACTATGAAAATTATTTCCACTGGTCTATAGAGGTAAATTACTTTATATTGTTATTAATTTATCATTATGTAGGTGATAAAAACAAAAATTGATCCGTGGGTAGAAACAAACGGTGGATGGTCAGCGATTATTCAAGTTGCCGCAGAAGCCAAACGTTCAGATATTTATATCGCAAATTGTAAATTTTTATTAAAACTATTAACTGTAGCATCGGTTTTATATTTATGTAATAAAGTTTATCATAGATTTTAATAAATATTTCTTTGTTATTATTATTAATAAAAACTATATTTTTAAAGATTTATTGATTATTACATGTACATTCTTCATTACCACAATATTCTGTTATTATATTTTCTATAACATGATCAACACAAGTTTTAAATTCGGTAGGCTCAACTTCATCATTGATAATTTTGGTATCTGCAGTATCTTCAGTACCATTAATAATTTCAGTATCTTCAGTATCATTAATAATTTCAGTATCATTATTAATTTCATTATCAATTTCTCCATCGTCACTCTGACATTCAGAATCACAACATGAATCTTCTTTACTCAATGCTTCAACTAGAGTCAACATATCTCTAATTTTTACACCGGTTACTTCTTCAAGTTTATCAAACAAAAAGTTTATTAAATATTCTAAACAAAAAATTAATTAATTATTTTATATTTTATATTTTACCTTTTTCAGACATCATTTTTAGAACTATTTTAAAACTAATTATAATTTGTTTATAGAATAACAAAGAAAACATTAATACATTTATTAAACACTAAACACTATACATTAAAATAATTGTGAAAGTCTAGCAGTAACAATTTTCCAGATTGGAGAAAGCACATCATTTTGATCAGCTTTATATCCTTGGATTGCTATTGTTAAATACCAGTTTTCTTGTTCTTTGAAACCTATTTCTGTAAATGCATCATAATATCTGGTATATTGACTGGTGAAGAAAGCATTTTCATTACATTTTAAATTGGAATTGATCTTTTTGAAAACCGTATCAATATCCTTGATATCTATCATTGAGAGAGTCCCAGCGAGAGATTGAAATTGAGTTTTATTGAGTTTGACTGGATTTGCCAATTGCATATTGACAGGTTCCTTTAAAATATACATTTTATAATTGTGGAACATCTGAACTGGTTGGACACTGATAGCACTTATTTTCTTGGTCATGTTTGATTTATGATCTTTATAAGGTGGTGACGAGCTTTTATACCCTTGACAGATACTGATTAACCAATCAGAATAACGCATATTTCTATTATTAATTATAACAAAAGCAGTGCATGATAAGTGCATGATAAGTGCGTGACTGCATACATACACAAAACTGAATAAAGAAAACCCATACATTGAGTTTGTATATGATTTTATATACATCAAAATTTCTCATCTATATAAAATTTCTTTATATGATTATTATTAATATCATGTTTTATTATTATTATTATTATTATTATTATTATTATTATTATTATTATTATTATTATTATTATTATTATATTATTATTCTATTATTATTGTTACCGTAAAATAAAACTATAATAAATAAAAATATTATCAACAAATAAAATAAAACAAAACAACAATCAAAATTCTAAACATTTATTTTTGTAAAAGTTTCATTTTTTGTAAGTTTCTTACCGAGTTTGTTATATTCCACTCAACATATCGCTGATACCGAAAATTGCAGCAACTGCAACCCAGAATACAAGGGTATTCCGTTTCCATTTCCTTTACCATGCGATTGATTTTATTATCCCAAAGAGCTTGCCTAATCAGCTCGGAAATCATAATTCCTGATTCTTCATATATTGCCTGTTCGATCATTGCTGGCTCCTTGATATTCAAAATTTCCTTCATTTGAGGATAATAATAAATAATTCGGTCAATTACCATCGGGGCATATGTGTCTAAATAAATAATAAATAAAAGAAAATAAATAATAATAATATACCATATTGACTCGTATTTTTCTTCTGCATATTTTTCTTCGGTGTAGTA
This sequence comes from Schmidtea mediterranea, assembly GCA_022537955.1. Taxonomy (NCBI): domain Eukaryota; kingdom Metazoa; phylum Platyhelminthes; order Tricladida; family Dugesiidae; genus Schmidtea; species Schmidtea mediterranea. The sequence continues at coordinate 22,463,864 of CM039682.1, forward strand.
TTTTCCATTTTAAAAATGAAATTAAATGAATATGCAAGTTGTTTTTATCAATCATTAGCCAATCAGATGTTGACCAATCCCGTGATTTCATTTTGTATGTCTGTAACAATATTTTTGTACTCTAGATTTCGCAACACTAATATGACTATTTTACCACTGGCAAACACGTTAACACACATTGGGTTGTATTTTAAAAGCCTCAGTGCAGGAAATAATTCTGGTTCGAACATACAAAGACAATTTGTTGACATGTTGTATAGATTGATAGATTGTCTCATATCCATGGTAACCGTAATTGACTGTATTTTAATATCCTTTATTCTATATTGTAATTTATTGACGTCTAAAGGTTTCTTGCATCCCATGATTCTGCATTTGCCGGATTTGAAAAATATTATAGGATATTTTTCACTCCTATCTACAATTTGCTGGGGTTTACCAATCAAAAACGTCATTTTTGACACATCGAAAGTTTCTTTATAATTTATATTCGATAACATAATTAAACAATAATGAAATATTAATCTATATATATGATTTTTTAGAACGAGTTCATTAAATTATATAATATAAACAAAAACCTATAATTATACAAATTAATAATGGAATTAAGAAATGATGCTGTATATCAAATCGTCGGCCCAAGTGGTAGTGGTAAAACTATGTTTGTGTGTAAATTACTGAAATATAATTTATTTCAAACAAAATTCAACAAGATTTATTGGCATAGGGGTGAAGATGAAGAACATGGACTAACTCAAGATAATTTCTGTAAATTGAAAAACATGAAAATAGTAAAAGGTTTCGATAAAAACCGATCAAGCCGATTAAGGAAATGTGATGTCATCATTATTGATGATTTGTATCAGGAAGCTAATAAAGAAATGGATTTTAATAATTTATTCACAAAAATCAGTAGACATGTCGGTATTACTGTGATCTTTATTACTCAAAATATATTTCATCAGGGTGGCGCACATCGAACAAGGAATTTAAATGTTCAATATTACGTTATTTTCAAGAATCCTAGAGATGCAACAGATATTGATTTTCTTGCTCGACAAGCATACCCTAATAATCGTAATTTTCTCATCAGTGCATTTCAAGATGTTACAAAATCACCACATGGATATATATTTCTTGATTTCACACAACAATGCAATGACGATTTACAGTTAAAACAGATATTTTCAATAAAGAAGGTGCCATGGTATATAAACAAAGTTGAAAACATTAACATGTAACAATGTTTATGAAATCCAGGCTTAAAAATATCCGAAAACTTAGACAAAGTATTAAAAAGAAAAACAAAGTTCCACCAAAAACCAGTTATACACCTTCTAAAAAACTAATAACCGAGAATTACTCTGCGATGAATCTAATTTCGAAAAACATTATTAAAAATAGTAAGAAAAAAGTTAAAATTGTAAAAAATCATAGGAGTTTCCCATATTTTAATGCATTGTTAAAGGCTTCGAGTATGAAAAGAATGTCTATTTTACAATCATTTCCAACTTTTGTTGTCGATGATTTACTCAAAATTCTATTAAAAGTAGTCAGAGGTAAAATTAAAATCAGTAATTCTAAAAAACTAGTATTGAATAAACATCGTAAGCCTTTGTTATCACTAGTAAATAATAAAAATCGTCAGCAAACGAGAAAACTCATATATAAACAACAAGGCGGTTTTATCGGAGCGATGTTATCATTAGCATTATTATTATTATCACAATAAACGATGGGACAATCATTACCTAATGTCAAATTAAAATTTAAATCATCTTGTTATAATGGAGACGATTTGGACGAACCCAGAAGACGAAGCAGGTTTCGGTGCAGTGGCAAAGTTAAAGAAAAGAGTCCCAAAGTCGAAAAAGGAAACGCAAAAGTGGTTGTCAGATCAGCTTGCGTACAGTTTAAACAAACCAATGCGTAAAAGATTTCCAACGAGAGCGTATAAGACATTCGGTATTAATGATTTATGGCAAATGGATTTGATGGAGATGATACCGTATTCGAAGATTAACAAGTGTTTAAATATATTTTAACATGTATTGATGTTTTCAGTCGTTTTGCCCACGGTGTACCAACAAAGACAAAATCTGCAGAGGAAATATCTAAAGCAATTAATAATTTATTTAAAAATGGGCATCCAGACAATTCGCAAACCGATTTAGGTATTATTATTATTATTATTATTATTATTATTATTATTATTATAGGCAAGGAATTTTACAATAGTAAAGTTAAGCAAATCCTGGATCGTCTCAAAATAAATCATTATTTTGTACATTCTCAATACAAAGCCGCACACGTTGAAAGATTTAACCGGACATTGAGGGATAGATTGAAGAAATATTTCGTGCATCAAGGTAATAAAATATGGATAAATGTATTACCGAAAATACTTGTTAGTTATAATAATTCATCGCATCGAGGTCTGAATGGTTTGAGACCCGTAGATATCAGCTCGAAAACATTAGCTAAATCAGTACGGTCTAAAACAGTTGCTATTACAAAACCAAAATATAAAGCTGGTGATCACGTTAGAATTAGTAAAATAGCTGCTTCACCTTTCATCAAAAATTTCGATAGTAATTGGAGTGATGAGGTATTTCAAATTATTAAAATTAATACTAAACAGAGTCCTGTAATGTATGTTATTAAACATAGTGATAACAATGTAATACAAGGGAAATTCTATGAACAGGAATTACAAGTTATTTCTAAACCTACAGTGTTCAGAATTCAGAAAATATTGAAAATTAAAATAGTGGGTAAGGATAAACAATACTATTTCAAATGGCATGGATATCAAAATCTCTCATGGATATCATCAAAAGACCTAGTAAAATGAGTTTCTATACAATTTTACCGAGTAATAGTTGCACGCTAATCCATCCGGAAAATCAAGCAAGTAAATTTATGGTTGATCTTCAAAATCCTATTTATTTACATGGGAATTGGGAAGTTGCTTTGCAAGACTTTACATTTGTGTACAATATATTCCCATTTTATAGTCATTGTAAAATGAGTTACAAGAAACGTGTTACCAAAACCTGTAGTGGTATTTTCTCAATCAATAATTTTGAACGATATTGTCATATTCCGAATCAGATTTTAGATGAAAATTGTGGCATGTTTTTCAAATATGGATTGAATGTTAGTTGTGATTATAGTCCATTTACAATAAAGTTTGAAAGTATTGAAGATGCCAAGCGAATGGGTTATGATAAGCTTAGCATTGTTGTTCCTGGTACTGAATACCTAATACGTTTCAAGACATTTGATGAGAAAAGTGTAACAATCGAAAACATCAAAATATCTGTATCATATATTAATGAGGTGGAAGATACATTTACATTTACTAATGATTTATATATTGAAACACTTGAAGAATTACATAAATATATTTCATTCAATTGTTTACATATATTTAAAACAATTGAATTTGTTAAAGACGGATTATGTAAATTCAGTCTGAATAATAACATTTGTGAAGTTACATTTGATAAAAATTTGGCTAATATATTGGGATTAGATAAGCAAACATATAGGGCAAGTGCTTTTGGTGTACGCAAACCAAATATAATAAAACTTCATAGGAAAATGTTCATATATACTAATATCATAGATCCTATAATTGTTGGTGATTCTTTGGTTCCTCTATTGAAATCTGTGTGGGTTGATACACATGATCAGGATGAAGTTGTCAATATAAATATCGATAATCCCATGTACTTACCGATATCAACATCATGTATAAACAATATAGAAATAAATGTTCGTGATGATAGTGGTAAATGTATTGAATTTAGTAAAGATACAAAAACTCATTTGACATTACATTTTCGTAAATTAAATGTCCAATAACGATATTATTAGTATGTATTGTGTGAGCCAAAGTGGTAGCGAATTACCATATTTTATTGGTAAACAGTATGGATCAGGATGGTTGAGAACTATCGGTAGATTTGCACTTCCTATTCTTAAACGCCTTGGTAGTTTTGGTATGAAAACCGCTAAAGATGTGATAATGAATGAGCAGAAAATATTACCATCGCTGAAATTAAATGCATTATCCGAGTTAGGTAAAGTTCTACCTAGTGTTGCAGGTATGTTACAAAAACAGGAACCAGCATCGGCACCGACTCAAAAACGTAAAAGACATCATAAACATATAAACAAACGAATGAAAGGCCATGGAACTATATTTCAAAAATGATTTGTGGTAAATCTGAATTGTGCTTATTTGATAGACCATCTCCCCAAGCAGCAATCGAAATGGGGGCCTTTGAAGACGTATTCCCGATGAATTCCATAATGGATAGTAGAACTGATATTGGATTTTATATTAATGGTTCCCAAACTGAATATCTAGATTTGAATGATACATTGTTAACTGTTCAGATCAAAGTTGTAGATAAAGATAGAAAACCGTTGGGTGAATCTAGTGATGTAATACCAAACAATTTCTTGTTTCATACACTTTTTAAAGATGCAGTTCTCGGATTTAATAATATCAAGATTGAGGATGGTAACAGTAAATATATTCACAAAGCTCTAATAGAAACTATTATAAATTACAATAGCGATACTAAAAATACATGTTTAACTCCAATAGGTTATGGTAGTGATGACGATAGGAAAAAGTGGATTAAGGGTTCGAAATTATTTACCATGTGCTCATCATTACAACTCGATTTTATGGATCAACCGAAATATTTACTCCCAGGTGTTAATGTACACATTAGATTGAAAATATCAGAGTCGACATTATCACTAACAAGTGCTACCACAGCACCAATTCTTCAATTAGTTGATTCAAAATTATTGGTGAGAAGAGTTCGTGTTGAGCCTTCTGTATTAGCCGGTCATCAACTGGGGCTTAATTCTAAACATGCAATATATCCATTGAAAACAAAGGAAATTGTTCAATTTGCTATTGCTAAAGGGTCAGCTTCTTTCTATAAGGAACAAATATTTGGAGATAGAAGAATGCCCAACTTTATATTGGTAACATTTCAAAGTGAATCTCAATATAATGAATCATCCTTATCATCGAGCTCAATTTTCAAATATTTTGGAATAACATCGCTAACTTTATCGAAAAATAGTTATTATAGAGAATCATATACTCAAGATTTCGATAATGATAATTATTGTGCTACATATATGCAGAGTATAGTGAGAAATATGGGTTATTTGGACAAAAACCTTAATTGTGGTATAACTCTTGATGATTTTAAAAACAAATATCCATTCTTTACATTTGTTTTGGCACCCGATTTTGATTTAAATCAGAGTCAATTACCTCAAAATGGAAATTTGCTATTAGATATAAAGTTTGCTAAAGCTACAACTTAACCGGTACATGTTGTAATATATCGAGTATTTGAAAATGAGGCTCAAATAACTGCAAACAGAACAGTGTTGGTATAAATGTATAGATAATTTATGATAATTTGTCATGGAGTAATTTTTTAAATGTATTATTAATGTTATTGATGTAGTTCTGTTCAGGTCTATCGAATTGGAAAACAAATTCTAGGACATGAATTTTTAGGGGTATTTCCTCTTGATAAAATTCCATATTTACGTAATAATCAAGCCATAATCGTCAATACTCAATCGTCTCATCTCGGTGGAGAACATTGGTTAGCAATATATATGAAACCTAGCAAGATATCTGTTTTTGATCCTATGGGTTTCTGTTATCCTGCTTTAATGGTTTCAAAACTGCAAACAATAGGTAAACCTATTGTGTATAATAAAACTATGTATCAAAAACCATGGACCTTAACATGTGGTCAACATTGTTTAGCTTGGTTATTATCCAAGCGATTTGATGTTTAATAAATGTTTTATTATTATTATTATGTTTTATAATTATTTTTATTAATATTATTTTTATTATTATTATTATTATTATTATTATTAATATTATTATGTGTTTAATTAATATTTAATTAATGGTCACAAAGACGAGTGCATGATAAGCGCGTGATCATCACATGATAAGTGCGTGACTAGTAACACATGCATACATAAAACTGTATGTGAATTACAAAGAAAACACATACAAACAAAAGTATGTTCGTGATTTACAAAGAACACATGCCTACACGGTATAGATTGCATGTGTTTTACAAAGAAAACATTCCTAATAATCTCTCACCTATATGTGTGTATTGCTTAAATGTGATTGGCTAAATCCTGAAAATATTATTCTTTTTATAAACATTGACAATTTCCAAATTTGTCACAATTAATTCAAAAATTTACTCGCTCGAAATGCAAAATAATAAAACTAATATTTTAAGAAGTCTTCTAATGAATGAGACGGGTAAATTATTTTTTTTTATTTTATTTTTTATTATTATTATTATTTTAGATTGGTTTACAATAACCAAAATCCAAAATGAAATTGACGGAGTTAATGAATTTGTTCCTGGTAATTTTAAATTTTATTATTATTATTTATTTTAATATAATTTTAGAGAATGTTTCAAATGATGAAATTATTTTAATCGATGATTCAGATGAGGATATCGGTAAATTTATTTATTAAATTAATAAATTATTAAATGTTTTTCAGAAATTATTAATGTTTCTGAAGATGTCGACAAAATTATTGATACGACAGCCACAGTATATTTGGATGATAATATTTCGATGTATGCCACCGTTTCTGGGGAAGATGCCCCACATTTCTATGGATGCCCCCGTTTCTGGGGAAGAAGAGATTTCTTAGGAAAAATGTAAGATTTTCATTATTTTTAAATATTTTTAATATGAAAAATGTTAATAATATGTAAAGTATTATAATATAATTTATAATAAGAATATAAATATTTTAAATGAGTAAGATATAAGTTAATAATATGTAAAGTATTATAATATAATACTTTAAATATCATTAATATATAATAAGAATAGAAATATGATTTGAAATATTTGATTTATAATAAGAATAGAAATATCTGATTTATTGAATTATAATAATATCGAATTTTACGAATTATTTTATACATTATTTTACGAAATGTTTATGTAATCGAAATATCTGATTTATTGATTTATTTTTATACATTTTTTTACGAAATGTTTATGGAATCGAAATATGTGATTATTGATTTATTTTTATACATTATTTTTAGTATTATTATTATTTAAATATTTTACGAAATGTTTATGAAATCTATTATAATATTTACATAGTTAATAATTATCATCATTTATATATTATTATTTGATTCATATATGATTTAAATAATAGTAAACATTTGATAATAATTACATATTTCTCAGGTCGATTATATAAAAACTATTGCCAATCTGGAATTGGTCATAACTCGAAATACCATACGACTATAAAAAGTTACTATGGTCATAGATTCTAGGGCATCGACTTTTTTATTTGCTCTAAATGCGATACCGCCCATGACATTGAATATCTAGAGTTTTATAAGAAACACCCTAACCATTTAAATCAATTTAAAATTAATAAAAAGACATTATTTCAAATGATTAATGCGAAAAATGTTAATAATAATAATAATAATAATAATAATAATAATAATAATAATAACACGAATAATACAAATGTTACTAAAAACATAAACAATAATTATAATGTTACTAAAAATACTAAAAAAATCAAAAAGACCTGCTGATAAAATCGTGCCGTGTATCCCGGCTAAAATTAAAAAAATAGAAATCATCATTAGTGATGACGAAACTGAAAATAATCAAATACAGTGTTCGGTAATTAATGAAATAAATGTAAACGATGAACCTGAAGTAGAGGTTGACTTAAGGGGTTCCCGTAAAAATATTCGATTTGATTTAGAAAATCAAAACCTTGTTCAAATCACCCTAACAGATAAACTTATAAAGAAATTAAAGAAATGAAATAAAGAAAATGGGATCTGTAAAAGTCCAGTTTACAGCTCTCATACAATTCGAAAAAGATGGTAAAATAAATGATAATTTCTTTTCAAATAGCGCGAGTGTCTTCTCCGATAGTTTTCTTGCTGATGGGGGTGAGTCGATTAAATGATAAAATACAAAAATTCAACATATTATCCGATAAGTCGATTAACTGGACATAGTTTTATCCCTACCCTGAATCTCTAGTATGTTGAGCCAGAACACAAACGGCCTTGAAAATTGTTGAAATGCATCAGTAATACAGCACGAAAACCCAGCACCAAGATAACTTAAAATACAATATACAATATCAACTAAACACTTTAAAATCTGAGAGAATATAAATAAATATAAAATCAAAAAACATAAAAGTAAAATAAAATAAATACAAAATGCATCAAGTACCGCACGAGATTTACATAAAAAAATAACATAATAACAAGAAAATTTGACCCTAAAATGACCATTTATGTAAATGTAAAAATTTAATGAATTAAAAGAGTGAAAATAAAATATTTTTGGTTGAATAAATTTAATTAAAAATGTTAAAAATAAATTACTAATTTAAATTAAGAAAATAATAAAAAAATTTAATGTAGATAACACAAATAATTTCAAGGTCAAATTTGTTTAATCGCAATAAAACTAAACACGCAAGGTTAAGATCAAATTATAGGTATATATACTGAGGTGTTTTGACAACTTTTTAATCTTACGTTTCAGTCTTATGTTTCAATCTTATGTGTACAATCTTATCTGTAAGCGCATGAGTGAATATCAAATTATTGATTGATAACTAATGATATGAATTGAAGATATTATATGAACTTATTGATTGATAATGCTATGAACTGAAAATGTTATGAATTATGCAAATTACCAATATATACTGACGATTTTATGAATAAATATTTTATTGCATCGAAGCTTCTACCCAATTGGAATGGTAACATTTATTTATTTCCTTTTTCCTGGCCCACAGCCACACAACATGCAAGCTATTAAACTAAGACATAACTACCAAGCTGTGTAAGTGCGGTTTCTCCGCCTATAGCTTGTGCAGCTCGTTGAACCCAGGGATCGTTCGGTCAATTATAGCACTAGTAATAGCGCTCACTTTTTGCGGACGATCCACCCACTCGAACACAGTTCCAACGTTGCTTAGCAACGGGTTCCGAGTGGTAAGCGAAAGAATATTTGTATGGGGTTGTCTGGGTAACAACCATATAGTTTCAAAAAATCAAAACCCAGAAACCCACCAAGTAGGTAAAAGGGCTATTGTAAACGTTATTCGTGTTTTATATATAGTGTTTTAGCGCTTTTAAAGCGTGATATAGTATCATCCATCTGTATCATCAGTTGTCCCAGCGGTTCCAGCTGCTCCAGATCCTGTTATTCGAGCATTGGGTCCCTGTTCCACTTCAGGCCTGTGATAAAAATAGATATTATTGTTGTTATTATTATTCTTTTCGTTTAGTAGATTATTATAGTATTGAATATTTTTGAATATTTTTATAAGGGTTGTGGGCATCCACCACGGAGTTGTGGGTGGGTCCGATAGCATTGTCATGATTTTTCCTTCTAAGAGATCTTCTCCACTTTTCGTCAAAGTGTTTCTCTTTAAGTTCTGTCATCATAATGAGCATCTCTTTCTGCTGTTTTCCATTGTAGTATTTTGCTGGGTCCTTTAATAATCTCCACGTATTTGTCATAAGTGGAAACTGGCCAGGCAAGCTCAGCTCTTAGGCGGTACCAGCTGTGTCTAATCCTTGGTAGCTCTTCCATCAATGTTCACCCTGATAGAAATCTAAGGAAGTGAATTAGATCATATTTAATCAGCACCACTACGGCACTATCTTCAATTCTTTTTAATAGTTGGAGAGAACGTTGCTCCATAGAGGAAGCTTTTCGTTCCCCCCTGACTATTTTACCCAAGTAAGTCGCAGTCGCTGATCTGGGACTGAGTAGCTGCGTCCTTAGTCGGTTCCAGCTACTCGATGTACCGCTGACAGTCGATCCACTCTTGGACAATACAAAATATCTAATTACAGCAACATCGGTGTAGGCAATTTCAGCCCAGTGCTGTTCAAATGGCATTTGGCAAATTTTTTGGGTCATATTTTTTTAAAACTGTATGGTCTCCCAATCGCTTCCTAGAGTCGCTGTCGGTTAAACGAGAATTCGACATGATCAGTGGTTATGAATTTCTGGATTTTCAACGTTGTTTTTATAGTCGTAATTATTGACTCCTTACTGCGTGGCTCGTTGAAATCCCTTCTTTATTTGCGGTTAATTATTGGTTATAGGTTATTATGATTTATTTCTGTTAAATTTTATTTTATCACGACGTGGAATTTAATTCAATTATAGTCTAATGTCTATTAAGTGTTCAGGAAAATTGACTATTGCTCTAAACCAGCTGTTTATTTAATTTGACCACCTGTCACTATATCATGCTAATGATCAGGTCTATGGCTGATTTGGAATCTAAATATTTGTATTGTTCCCTATATCGCTTAATTGCGTTTTAGTGACTTAATCTCCACATGGTATATTAATAAATCGTGATATTTCTACATTCATTGTCACTCAAGGGAATGGATTTAAGTTTCAATACTAAACTGATTTATCTACGATCTCCTACTCTATTCATTGCCAAATAGAAGTGAATCTTTTCCTGGTCATCGGACTCGCGAATCCAATCTACCTATTTGCCGATGTCTTACTCCCTTCTCAATTTATCTGTACTGAAGTCTTTGATCATCCGTATCGGTGTATCTCGAGATGTATAATCGGTTATTAACGAAACGTCGACGGTTTCTTATGGATGCGGAGATTTCCATGTTATTGATCGTGATGTTTATTTTGCCTGTGTATGAAATTCTTCAGAATCTCTCTCGGTTTCCAACAATTCCTAACGGTATACTTGTCCTGGGTATTCAACTATATGTTCTCGCTCTGAAGAAGACTACTCGTACTGTTTCCCTTGGTATGTCAGACATTTGGTGATGGATCTTTGGATTGTGCCACGTTATTAGATTTTATAATTAATTAAATTGAATTTTGTTGTCTGATTCTCGCAGTATGATTCGTATTTAAATTTTTATTCAGTGAATTAGTGAGACGTACTTTATTACCGGTATGGTATTATTATTGCCAAGTTAATTTACATGTATATTAATATGAACTTAGCTTTAATTGAGTTTCTTGTGATTTACATTTGTTGGGCCAAATCTCAGCTTGTTTAAATGAATCGGTAATAGCACGCAAACACAGCAAGCAGATTTAAAATCGGACTCAAAACACCAATTAACAATGCAAAAATATGAGAAAGAAATGATTAAAATATAAAATTAAAGACATAAAAATAAATTAAACTATGCAACAAGATCCGCACGAAACAAATACAGAAATAACATGAAAACACAAAAATTTGACCGAAAATTGACAATTTAATTAAAGAAACATGAGTTCATGCAAATTAGAACTAAAATAAAATAATTTGAATTAGAAATAATTCAATTATTTGTTAAAAGAATAAATTGTCAAAATAAATCAAAAAATTATGAAAATAAAGTTAGAAAATACAACGAAATTCTCAAGGTCAAATTTTGTTTTAATACATCAAAATTAACATGCAAGGTTAGGGTCACAGAATACGTACATATACCGATTCATTTTCACATAATTATAATCAGTTTTATTCTGAGTAATCAGTTTTATCCTGAATAATCAGTCGTAACAGAACTCGAACCATTTGTCATTACTAACGCTATTCCAAGTCACGAATTTATCGAAGTAAGCAAGAATGACTTGCTGTTATTGCCATTGTGTATGAGATTAACATTAACGATAAATGGAACCAAAATTGGTATCTGATAAATATATATTATAAATATTATGAAACTTTTCTGTGTCGAAATTTTTCCGGCCCACAGTCACACACCGACAAGTTATTAAAATATCACATAAATAGTCGAGCAGTGTAAATGCGGTGTAAGTCTGCAACAGCTCGTGCCCGTGAGAGATCTCGCCATGGGTAACGACGGACTCGAACGTCAATTCATTCACTATCATAGAGGTAGAAGGAAGATCGGGAGACAATCTTTTATTGCCTACCTTTCTACCTACTTCCGAAAAATTGACCTAAAATATCATTACGTATCGGCTAAAATATTAACACAGAGTAGTCCAGTGGGCACTCTTAAAATCTAATGTCATTTTTAAGATAGTTAATTACTTTTCGTCGTTTTCAAGATTTTTATTTACTTTTCGTCATTTTAAGATATTTAATTACTTTTCGTCAATTTTCGATAGTTAATTACTTTTCGTCGTTTTCAAGATTTTTATTTACTTTTCGTCATTTTAAGATATTTAATTACTTTTCGTCAATTTTCGATAGTTAATTACTTTTCGTCGTTTTCAAGATTTTTATTTACTTTTCGTCATTTTTAAGATATTTAATTACTTTTCATCACATCGATATCGAGTTCCCACTTCCCGAGCCTCAATTTAATCCTGAGGAACTTGTGTTCATATTAGATTTTACGAGTGTCCACTGGTCTACTTGGTGTAATCAGTTTAGCTGATTTGTACCTTTGATTTTAGGTCGATTTTTCTGGAGATAGGTGAAAGAGAGCCAGCCAAAAGACTAGTTCTCGATCTTCCCACTGCCCCTATGACGAATAGAATAATTACGTTCGAGGCCGTCGTTACGTACGACGGAACTCTCACGGGCACACACTATAGGCGGAGAAACCGCACTTACACAGTGTGACTAGTTATGTATGAGTTTAATGACTTGTATATTGTGTGGCTGTGGGCCAGAAAAATTTCGACATTGAAGACTCATTCGTTATAAATATATATTTTCAAATCAACATGTTATTCATAGATTCATTCTTGGTCATTCATCCATACACCCGACAAAGGTATTCCCACACATACGATCAAGTAGAGCTTACATATAAGGTGCTTGATTTTGTATTGTGGAAATTGTTGCCGAGAGTTGCTCCTTAGATTTGTACGTTTCTAGCGAAAAGTAATTGGTTCACCAAGTGAAAAGCATATAAGTGCTAAAGTGTGTGTGTTAAAATTCTGTGAAAATGGATTGGTATTTATACCTATTCTGTGACCCTAACCTTGCGTGTTAATTTTCCTGCGATAAAACAAAATTTGACCTTGATATTACTTGTCTAATTTAATTCTAATTTTTATTATTTTTTCGATTTTATTTGACAATTTATTCATTAACTTTTTATTTTAATCATTTCTGACTAAATTATTTTATTTTTATTCAATTTATTCATTAACTCTTTTCTTTTCTATAAATTGTCAATTTTCGGTCAAATCTTTTGTTATTATGCTATTTTTATGTCAATTCGTGTAGATCTTGGTGCATTTGTTGATATTTTAATTTACTTTTAAGTTTTTTCATTTTATATTTTTAATTATTTGTTTCTCGTATTTTTAGGTGGTTATTTGATGTTTATGGGTTCGATTTAAAATCTGCATGCTGCGTTTGCGTGCTATTTCCAATCCATTTAAACAAAACCTTGTACTAGCCCCACATATAAAAGAAAAAATTAATGAATTAAATGAATAAAAATAAAATATTTTTGGCTGAATAAATTGAATTAAAAATGTTAAAAATAAATTGCCAATTTAAATTAAGAAATTAATAAAAATTAAATTTAGATAACACCAATAATTTCAAGGTCAAATTTTGTTTAATCGTAATAAAAATAGCACGCAAGGTTAAGGCCAAAGTATAGGTATATATACTGATGTGTTTTGACAAAATTTTCAGTTTTAATTTTCAGAGAAAAAATTCCAGTCTAAACTGAGTTAGTGTGCGTTGCAATTGAGAGCCATGCTTTCAGGCAATTAACATTAGTAAGTGTTTTGCCTGAACACGACAACTCTCAGTTGCTGTACATTGCTTTGTGAAGCGAGATAGATGGATACTTAATGGATTATTTGACTAATGAGTGAATACTGCATGAATTTCTTGTCCAATTGGGATGAAGCAATGAACAACGATGATGCCAATACACTTCCGATATTTATGTGAAATATTTCATGTCGAATAAACCGTACTATGCTCGAAACTTTTACTCAACTGATATGGTAAAATTTATTTATTATTTCTTTCTAGGCCCACAGCCAAAACATAACGCAAGACAGTAAAATTACACAAAACCATCGGACTGTGTAAGTGCGGTGTAAGTCCACCAATAGTTCGTGCCCGTGAAGGCTAGGTCAATATTGTCCATTTATAGGGGAAATTGGGAGGTGGGGATTTAGTTTTTGGCTGCTCCTTCGCTATCCGTTTCCTGAAAAAAAATCATTTATAACAATCGGCTAAAAATCACTAACACTGAGTAGTCCAGTGGGCACTCATTAACTATGAAATGAACATACATAGACCTTAAGGACAAATAGAAGGAATGGGTAGCGGGGAAAATAGCGAAATCGTTGCGACAGTTAAAATGAATAGCCATCGGAAAAAGATTAATCCGAACGACCAAAATCATGAAAAATAATGTTTTTAAATAATATATAAGAATTAAATAAATTATGTAGAATTGAAACGGAAAATATGGGCGGTACGCTGCTAAAATTTTTCAACTCAAGGAAAATACCTTGTCGAAAGGATGGATTACGGCTAAATTTTTATATAAGTAAAATATTTTTATAAAGCTGAGGAATAAGGACGGATCCCTACAAAAAACTTAATAATAATAATGATAATAGTAAGGATAATGGTAATTATAATAATAGTAATAATAAGGGTAATACTCGTAAAATTACTAATAATAATAATAATAATAATAATAATAATAATAATAATAATAATAATAATAATAATAATAAAAATAACAATAATAATAATAATAATAATAATAATAATAATAATAATAATAATAATAATAATTATAATAATAATAATAATAATAATTATAATAGTAATAATAATAAATATAATGGTAATTATAGTAATAAGAATGATAATAAATGTAATAGTAGTAACAATTAATAAAGGTAATACATATAATAGTAACAATGACAATACTAGTATCAATAATTATAACATTGTAGTTATAATAGGGATAAGGGTAAGAGAGATACTGTGAGGATATTTAACATAACAAAGGGTTTACAGGCCATAGAAAAATCATCAACACGGACAACGATAAGAAAGACTAAGCGAATGGACTTAAACATAAATGATATGAGAGTATAGGTTAACATTTGAAGGAGTTAGGAGAATAATGCGATCTAAAAATCGAAATCGAGCACAGGCCTTCTATCGGCAGCTCGTTGGACCCATGGATGGTTCGGTCAATTATAGCATTAGCAATAGCGCTCACTTTTTGCGGACGATCTACCCACTCGAACACAGTTCCAACGTTGCTTAGCAACGGGTGCCGAGTGGTAAGCGAAAGATATTTGTATGGGGTTGTCTGGGTAACAACCATATAGTTTAAAAATATCAACACCCAGAAACCCACCAGAACTGATGAACTGATAAACATTGTAAAGACAAAAAAATTTGTCAAAAGAAAAATGGGTAAATCACTTAATCAAAACTAATTTAAAAATTATTATTGTGTGGGGTTATAGGTCGTTAGCATGACCTTGACCCAAATCATATAATTCTATCTGCCTACCACTGGTTACCCGTTGCTAGGCAACATTGGTGCTGTAACCAATGGTTCTGTGACCGTCAAAGGTGAGGTTTGTTTCCAAAACTGCTAAGACCCGGTCTACAGCTGGTTCAGCGAGCTACCGATAGAAGGTCTGTGCTCGTCTTATCTTTCTTAGGTCCTTTACTCACTTTACTTTACATCATATTGTCTTTACCCCTCAGAGAATTATTCTAATATTTTTACAGTGTGAGATCGAAATAACTAACAAAGAGGATTTTATTCACTCATGTATTACACTATTAAATTAATTTCTGTCCTAATTGCAATTTACATTGTTTCTGCCGTTTTCTCTCTGCTCGTTATGGCCTTCACGGGACTTTGGTTGGAATGGGGGTTGCGCCTGATTGGTCGTATTATGGTAGGCCACTTGGGGCTGGGGCAAACACCAGAGGGTAGGTAACGGCCTGTCCCTCCTGACCTGCCGCTACGGCTACTTCCAGCCCTCGTATCTGGACCTTCTGGGCTTGGTTCAGGGCTCTTTCTTCCTTCCAGCCCTTCTGTGCTGCATCGATCTTCTGGTAGAGTCTCTTCACTCTGGCCGGCTCGGACCAAGTAGCTCTCACCCTTTGCAACTCGCGACTTAGTTGAAGACACTGTTGGTGCAAGCTTGCGTTTTCCTTCCGGAGATTTTTTCACCTTAATAACAAAATAGACATAGGATAAGTTTCGGAGACAAGTTTAATAAGCAAAACAAATAAAAAAAGATATATATGAGCAAAACTTCAGCCCCCCAACCCATTATCATCCCCTGTCTTGTCTACTCTGGAAAATCGGTTCATGTTCCCTTATTCAGTTTCCGGGTACCAGTTTAAATAATAATAAAACAAAAACCTTCTAATATGACAAGTTTATTAAGAAGGCAATATGCAAAATAAAAATCCAATTGTTGGGCGGTCGTTTTTCCACGAAGCGTCGGCGTGAATACGCGTGTTCCTCGACGCCCCGATTCTCCAGGATGTCTCGGATGTCTGGTTGGAGGAGGCTTTTCGGAACTACCAAGTGAAGTGGCGCGTCACTCCCGAGGAGGGCCGGGTCTCGATGATCGAAAGCCACTCCGTAAGCAGGTAGGTGTCCGTCCGAGCTAGGGATACGTCCGTTGGCGATATCCCTATTGATCCTGGCGAGATATTTTTTTTGCCGCTTCACAAGGAATCGGTATCGCCACTCTAGTTGCTCCAACCTGTGAAGTTCACTTTCTGCCTTTTGTCGAATCTCCCGGGCTGGGTTTCTGCCCGGCTCCCTCTTGATAAGGATGCTAGGGAGCTCTACATCGGTTGCAGATCTATTGTCACTCCTATTCGGCCACTCGGGGGTCCCATAAGTCGATATCGTGTAACCTCTGTCCCATAGGGCTTGTCGATATCTCCCGGCAAATCTGATCGGCACCGTTAATGTGGTGCAATCTGCGTCTTCCCAGCGGTTGTCCAAGATACCTGTTGATGATACATTAATAGTTGTAATTAAATTATTTTCTTTAAAGCCGTTCAACTAATGAATTCACCTAAGGGAATGTTTGTGGGGTTTTAAATCAAAAGAAAAATCCAAAATTACGGGTTCGACTTTGACTGATCAGCCTGGTTATTACTAAATAATTACGATAGTATCTAAATTAGGCATCCGTCTCTAACAGGTCTGACTTATTCCTGACGACTTAATCTATTGATTAATCTAATTTCTTATTCACAAAAAAATATATTTAATCCTGATAACCTCTGGGTAATTAAGTGAAAAGAAATTAGGGAAATTCTCAGAACTTACGTATCAAATTACTTATCTCAATTTGGGAAAACACTAAATTCTCGACTAAAAAGACACATGGAATCGTATTGAATTGATCCAACCCGATTGGAGGGAGGATATCCGAGGTAATCAATTCAAATTAAAAACAAAAACCTACTCTAATCCGAGAACAAAGGAGAACTGGGGAATAAACAAAATTTCAAATGATTTGCGAATCACTTAGAGAAGTGGTCGAAATACTGGCGATCAGTAACCTTTGTTTTTTCAATGATGAATTTTTGTTTTTCGTTTCTCTAATTCAGGTTCGTAATGGGAATTGGAATCTAACGAACAGTGATGATCAGTGATGATCATTATGATTTGTCAGCTCGGTAGAAAGGTCACATTGGATGAGGGGTTTCCTTATGGTTGTTGGGAAATCTTTTTTTATTCATTGAATTTTTTGGTACTAACTAGCTGTACTTAAAATTAGTTTTTCGTCGCCTGTTCATAATCTATTATCATATAAATAACCCGAAGGAAGCACAAAATTTTTGACGATACATTTATTAACATAAAACGTGACTCAAATAACCGTACTTGGAGTTGGATTCCCCATAGAGAGGTGTCTTCGACCGTGAACGTGTATGTCGTTACTCGGATGATCTCCGGCATTAGATATTTCGATCAGGTATCTTCTACTCGTTTTCACTTTATTAGTTTCATTTGCTGATAGCTTCGACGATTTTGTGTCCGCCATAATTTATGATCGATACATGGTTTTGCTCCCTATATATATAAATTCGTTGTGCCGGTTAGTGTGTACTGCCGCGTGGCAGAATTGATTTTCCTGGCAGAATCTGATTGGTTAATTCCTTCCCATCTTCTATTGTCGATCTGAGGGAAGGAAAAATCTCTTGATTAGTGAGCGCGATCTCGCACTGTTATTGACGATTCTTTCATTCAGTGTTGGTGTGAGCATGCTACACCGCCTAAGGTGAGTGGTCATGGGTGTACATACCGTTTTCCTGACAATGGGAGTTTACTGAATGATCACTCAAAAATTTCTCCTGATATTTTCAACTCTCATTCATTTGTGGATATTTTCTATACCTTTGGAGTTTTTAATCGATCGTGGAATTTCTCGACTAGTATTTATACCACCATTATTTTGACTGTATTGGCATTATTCTTACTCTAATATTGCGATGGATTCCCATGGCTCGGTATTAGTTTCGCTCAATTTAAGTGGACATCATGCCCGGAATCGGCCTTATCTTGACTCGACAGCACAACTTTGGACCATATTCATCGATGGCTAGTGTTCGAAGGGACTTTCTGGACTCCAACAAGATTACAATCGTGCAACCTCCACCTACCACGGCGGCCCCATATTCTCTCGGAAGAAGAAAAACCTTTGGGCGGAAGTATCCGTCTGATGGATTTTGTTTGAGTCAAAACTGGATACTATTGGAGATGCATCGTGCAACACTGGGAGAAACGATGAATTTGTTTTTATGCAATAAAGCTTGGGTTAGTTATGTCTTATAATGTGTATAAAACTCGAAATCGTCTACTTGGTCTTGATTTATTTTATTTAGGGTATTTCGTTATTGGGCGGTTAAACTGTTCCATTTCTTCCCTATTAAACTTATAAAATCATTATTTATCGATAAATAACATGACATTGGTTTGTTTTTTCCCATGATTGTAAAAGGACCCTTGTTGACGGTGATTTACGAGAGAAAATTAATCCCGATTTCTTCCTCATACCCTTCTCAGTTATTTATGATCTATGGGTATTCTATTCGTTTTCCATAATTTTATTTAAATCAGTAGGATTTTTTGTCCCAGCCGCTAATTAATGATTGATTTGGGGAGATTTTTGTTGGTTCTAATATCGCTATAATAAATTGTTAAGGCTTAGGAGGTTTTTGTTCGGTCCTATTAGCAATTTTTTTGATCGTTTTACTGGCTCTTCATTTAATTCTCATCCTATTTTATTTAAGCGTTAGTGATCTATAAGATTATTAGTTTGGCACTGCCTAGTCTCACGTAATTAATCAGGATTAAAAAGATTTTAGAGTTCTAGAAGCGTGAAGCATCGATTTCCTCGAGCACCCTTCGCATTAACCTCAAATTGATCCTAGAAAATTTTTATGTTGATGTTAGAGTTTAAGAGTGTTCACTGGACTACTCTGTGTTGATATTTTAGCCGATAAGTAATGATATTTAGGTCGATTTTTCGGGAGTAGCAGAAAGGTAGGCAACCAAAAGATTGTCTCCCGATCTTCCTTCTACCTCTATTATAGTGAATGAATTGACGTTCGAGTCCGTCGTTACCCACGGCGAGATCTCTCACGGGCACGAGCTGTTGGCGGACTTACAAAACGCACTTACACTGCTCGACTATTTATGTAGTATTTTAATAGCTTGTCGGTGTGTGGCTGTGGGCCGGAAAATTTCGACAGGATAAATAACATTTGTTCGTATATATATATATATATATATATATATATATATATTTAATCAGTAATAATATCATCTTTACATCTCCTTCATTAAATTCACGTTCATCAGCAAGTCATTCTTGCTTACTTTAATCAAACAAATGGTATCTTTGTCGAGTTGTCACAAAAATTTCGCTAATAGATGATTCGTACTTTAAAGGTTACTGATAAACCAAATGAGTGGTTGTTTCGAGGGCTTTTTAAGGTTTTTCGAGAGTGTTTCCGTTTTAAGGTTGGTTCTTAAAAGTTTTTTAAGGTTTTAAGATTTAAATTATGTGAAAATGAATCGGTATACATACCAATTCTGTGACCCTAACCTTGTGTGTTAAATTTGATGTAGTAAAACAAAATTTGACCTTGGGAGTTTCTTTGTATTTTCTAACTTTAATTTCTCATTTTTTGATTTATTTTGACAATTTATTCTTTTAACAAATAATTGAATTATTTTTAATTCAATTTATTTTATTTTTGTTCTAACTTGAATGAACTTTTGCTTCTTTAAGTCAATTGTCAATTTTTGGTCAAATATTTGTGTTTTTGTGTTATTTCTGTGTTTGTTTTGTTCGGATCTTGTAGCGTTCTGTTATTATTTTATTTATTTTTATGTCTTTGATTTTATATTTTAATTATTTCTTTCTCATATTTTAGCATGGTTAAGCATGGTTTGATTTTAAATCTGCGCGCTGTGTTTGCTTGCTATTGCCGATTCATTTAAACAAAGTTGTGTTTTGGCCCAACAATTGTGTAGGTTAGTGATGGTTAACCATGATCCCTCACATACAACGTTTTCTGCCCTCCAATGGTTACTCGTTGCTAGGCAACGTTGGTACTGCAACCACTGGTTATGAGAGCGCCGAAGGTGAGCTCTACTGAAGAACTGCTAAGGTCCGGCCTCATGGTGGGTTCAACGAACTACCGATAGAAGTTCTGTGTGCGGTTTTCTTACTTCCGATCACTTTCGCTTAAACTTAACGCTCTCTCGAATCAATTATTTCGCGAATTCTAGTTCATAATTTCAGTTAACGGTTTCATTTTTAAAATGACGAATTAATGAAACGAAACAAAGAAATAGACAACATTGAAAAGTTATTTGTGGCACACTCCGAAGCCTTGGTTTGTAGCACGCATCGTTTAGCTCGTTCCGCCTTCCCTGAGCGTTTTTGAGAAGGTTTTGAAACTGGCTTGGTGGTATCAGCTGCTTCTCTATAGGCCAACTGAGCCGGCGCAAATACGAGTGGGTACGTTACGGCATTGCCTTAGTGACAAGCCGATAACGCCACTTCCAGTATACGAATCTGAGTCTTCTGAGCTTGACCCAGTTGCTTTTCTCCCACCCATCCACGCTGTGCGGCGGCCAATCTTTGATAAAGCGTTTTTACTTTGGTTGGCTCTACCCATGACGCTTTAATCTTTTGAATTTCCTGTGTGATCTGGAGAAACTGACGATTTAATTCCGCGTTTCCTCGGCGCGATTTCGCCAATTCTTTACTGAGAGTTTTGAACGGGTTCATATCTATAATTAGACGAACTAAATGTCGCATTTAAACATTTTGTAGAACTTTCATTATTTACGATCATGAGAGGTTGTTTTCATGGGTCTAACGTTCATCTACGAAAGGAATTAAACTACTAAGGGTCTGCGTGACTATGCCACACTAATAATCTTATTTCAGTATTATTATGATTCAATCTCACAACGTTAAATATGTACTAAATAACGAATTAAAATTTAATTAAATTCAACATTTATTTATCATAACAATCAACGTCTCATAGTATTTCGGTAATATGGACTTGGGTTCCACCTTGGGCGTTCTCAAGCGTATGAATGTTCTTGTCGTTCTATCGGGTATCCCGCATGTCTTTAGGAAGTAAATTTTTGGGAGCACCACGTTCATAGCTCCGGGAAGTTCTGTTAACATTGGATCATCTAGCTCATATGATATGCCGTAATATGGGGCATATCCATCCGTACTGGAAATTTTCCCAGTCCTGATATCTTCATTGATTCTGACCACGTGTCAACTTGCCATTCCTACCTGCCAATTAGTTTGACTCTGTTTTTCTTCTAGGCGAGCCAGAATGTATTCGCGCGGTGTCGGCTTTCGCGAGCCGGGTTTCGGCCTGGCTCCTTCTTAATTGCTACATAAGAGAGGTCGGCTTCCTCGGCTTTTCTTTTGATTCCCTCACAGAAATCGTGAATGCGGCGTCCCACATCGCCTGCCTGCATCTGGCGGCGGATCGTGCTGGAAAACGCACTGTGATCCTGGACGCATCAATCCAAGATTCGTCTGTAAGATAAAACTTAAAACCACATAATTCAACATATTTTTTTCAATTAATAAGTGATTATATGATGTCTTTCACGTAGGATCTCATTCTATTGGGTCGGATGAAAGTGCATGTAATTGTAACGGTTGATACAATGGGTGGGTAAAGACAGGTTACGTTTTTACTATAGCTGCAAGTCGGAGAATTTCTATCATACTAATACTCTTCGGACAATTGGTCGTGATTTGTCGATTGTCTGCGGTTGTAATTAGTGATTTGGCATAAGACGATGGTAGAACTTATGCAGTGCGTTACGTTGCTATTCAGTGAGCTTTTAGTTGAAATTTGATAAGCGGTTATACTGATTGCTTTTTTAAATAGGCCATATCGGCTAATCTCTCTAACTCCACTAAGTTAATGGGGCCATGCGTCTTTCAAACATGAACTTTCATTTACTTCAAGTCAACTTGAATTATTTAATCAATAGTAACAACTCTGAACGAAGGAATATCAATAATCTTTAATCCTAATAAATTCAGTGTTGAATCACGATCCATCGTAGGTTAAGCTGACATGATTTCATTTCCTTATCGGTTTCCTATTTGTATCGGTACATAGATCTTGGATGGTCAAGAGATTCTTTCTAGACGTAATTGTTCCATGTTCCTTTGTCGTCGTGAAAAATTACATTAGTTAATATATTCAATAAACAATTTCAACTATACCACTGTGTCTGTCTCGCTTATTCTCCTGTGATTCTTTCTTTAGTCCTTCTTTCTTTGGTCGTGTGTCATAATCCTTCCGGAAGTCAGGGCTATGTGAGTTTGACTGTCTTGAATTGGTATAATAACTAATCATATCGGAAAATGTTAGTAGTTATTTATATATCGTCGCAAGCCGCGTGTGAGTTAACTACAGTAAATTCTCTCTGATGAACTTTATATGTAGGTCTGGTTGACTTTTTTGATTTCTTCTACTCTAAATCGCGTGGCCTATTGATGCTTCCATATTTACGTTAGAATGATTATTGAATGGAGTGGTCACCGACGATCTATTCAGTACACATTGAGACACATCTAATCTGTGTTTATGTAGGCGATCAACAGAGTAATTTTTGATTCATCTATTATTATTTCTATTTACTGTAACCAGGACGGCTTGTTTTTCTGCTCATTCTCTGCAAGGCAAATTTTTGTAAGTAAAATTTTTCTTTTAATAGTTTTCAAGTAATTTCGTTAGGAAAATTGGCGGCTACGATCAGATGGATGGAATTCGAATAGAATTCAACCGCGGTATCTCACTACAGATGTCGTTCAACTGTGGAGTTTTTCTCTAGCGCTCGTTTCTCACGAATGAATCTCCAATGATGTGATGTAGACTAAGCTTACGGTGGTTATCTTTGTGCCTACTCCATGGTTTGATTATGCATAAAACCTTAGTGTATTTTATCATCAATAGATATGCAGGTGTATTTCGTTTTGTATTCAAGGAATTCTAAGTTTCTCATGCTGTTTATATTCTAAGGTAATGGCTTGACCCGTTAGTTAATCACAATACCCTCGCTGTGATCTGTGAAAATGAATTGGTATATATACCTGTTCTATGACCCTAAACTTGCTTGTTAAATTTACTGCGTTAAAACAAAATTTGACCTTGAAATTATTCGTGTAATCTATATCTAATTTTTATTATTTCTTGATTTAGTTTGAAAATTTGTTTCTTTAATTTTTAATTGAATTATTTCCAATTAAAGTCATTTGATTTTACTTCTACTTTTCATTAACTCTTGTTCTTTTAAATAAATTGTCAAATTTCGGTGAAATTTCTATGTTCTTTTGTTATTTCTGTGTTTATTTCGTGCTGATCTTGGTGCATCTCGTTTTTGATAAATTTGGAGTTATTTGATGAAATTTGATGATTTTGTTAGTTTTAGTTGTTTTGCAATTTTTTTTAATGTTTTTAATCATTATATATCTTTTTTGTATCTTATTATACTTTTTTATTATTTTTTGTTTTGTGTAACGATAAATGGACGATATTTGGTATATTTTCGTATATTTGAATTTTCCGCTACCAGATTCTATCGGAGGTCGTGTCAGATAAACAAAATTCTCAAAACCTTAGTTTTGTCCAACATAAACAACCTTAAAATATGAGGAAAATGTAGTTAAATATAAAATGAAAAAAAATATTAAAATAAATCAAAATAATAACAGGTATGCACCAAGATCAGCACAAAATTAACATAAATTAACAAGATAACATAAAGATTTGACCAAAAATGAACAATTCATAAAAGTTAGCAAATAACTGCTGGGCACTGATTGGTAAGAAAGAATTTTA
This sequence comes from Schmidtea mediterranea, assembly GCA_022537955.1. Taxonomy (NCBI): domain Eukaryota; kingdom Metazoa; phylum Platyhelminthes; order Tricladida; family Dugesiidae; genus Schmidtea; species Schmidtea mediterranea. The sequence goes on from CM039682.1 coordinate 22,488,351, forward strand.
TCGAAGCCTAAGGGTTAACTAATCCCCACCCAGCGCCTGCATAAGAGTTTAACCACTAGCCAACCGTCAAAAGTTGGCGTTTGTACTGTGTTCTAGTGGGTGAATATTAGCAAAAGGTGAGTCTCTTTTCAAAGACTGCAATGCCCTAATATTCGGTTGGCTTCATGAGCTGTCATAGAAGACGTCATGCTCTGACTTTAACGGTCCCCGCTCTCAATTATCTAACTGTTTTAATCCTTTGACCATAAAACTAAAACTAAACACAAGTAATATTATTATTAATAATTTAAATTTAATAAACAAAAAAACAAATATCATAGTAAAAGTTAAGTTATTATTGTGAGATCTCAAATTCCGTTGGACTTGAGGATGTGTCCCACCATGCGGGCCTCGTTGACCTTGTTCTGCCTCTCGCGTTCCTTCTTACCAGGCCTATTTCATTGTTTATTCCTTTTTGGCTTTTCTTCTGGCGGGTGCGAGGTTCATGGAGTGATAATTTTTACTCCGATGTTTTTTACTATTACTTTTCGAATAACTATCGCCTCTTTGTCGGCAAATAGCTGGCTACCGCATCGTACAAGTCCAACCCGGATCTCGTATTTCAATTTCAGCTCGATTATCTCGTTATCCTGAATTTGGATCTTCTGTTCGGCCTGCATTAGAGCTTCCTCCGTTTGAGATAGTTTCGAATTCAGAGATTCAGTTTCGGCTCTTAATTTAGCCACTTTCTCTGGTCTTAGCCAGGTCTATTCGATGCGCCGGCATTGGCGTACTACAGCTTCGACCCTTTGATTTTGAACAATCGCTTCCTAATGGTATTTGGCTATATCTTTCCGGAATCGCTCAATGATTTGACTGTTTTGTTCCACTGAAATAGATAAATGAACAGATAATGCATACATCTATTAACATTTGGTTAAAATTTAATAAAAGCAAAGTGTATTTCATAAGTTTATTCTTGAAATTCTATTAAACCGTTATTTTACGGGATTTTATCATGTTGGGCCAGAACGTAAACGGCCTTGAGGAATGTTTTAATGGATCAGAAACACACGCGCAAATACAACATGCAAATTTAAATAAACCTATTAAACACCAATTAAACCCTATAAAATATGAGAAAAAAAGGAATTAAAAATAAAATAATAAACATAAAAATAAATTAAAATAATAACAAAACGCACCAAGATTCGCATGATACCAACATAAACATAACAAGAAAACACAACAAATTCGACAAAATTGAAAAATTAATAAAAGTTCATGAAAATGAAACTTAAATCAAAAGATTTGAATTAGAAATAATTCAATAAAAATTCTAAATAAAAAAATTATAAAAATAAATCAAAAAATAATAAAATTAAAGAATAGAATTTACTAGAAAATAACAAGGTCGAATTTTGTTTTACTGCATCAAATTTAACATGCGAGAAAAATAGGTATAAATACTGATCCATTTTCACATTTAACTTAACCATTTTTGAAAACCAAAACTGTTTTTCGAAACTATTCATTTTGAATTTGTTTTCAAACGTATTTTTAGGTGAGAAATATTTATGTTGGAACCCTCTTTCCACGTCACATCCATTGCAACTCGGTAGAGCTCTGCTTGGACGTCGGCGTGGGGAGAGAGGCATTTATGTTTTATTTTATGATATGCTATTTTATGCGAATTTTATGGATTGGCAATGAATGGTAACTATGTTATTTTTGTTTATAATTAATAAATATTATTAATATACATAAATTGTTTTATATCTAAATTTTCATAAACTAAATTAAACTGTCAAAATTTTTCCGGCCCACAGCCAATACATAACGCAAGAAAGCAAAATCTACATAGTAGATTTGTGTAAGAGCGTGGAAAATCGCCAATGATATGTACCCGTGAAGACTCAGCGTGCGCAACGCAGCGGTCGTAACGTCAATATTTATCCCTATAGCTGAAGCGAGAAATAAGGAAGAAGTCTCTGGCTGCTTCCTCGTTTCTCATTTCTGTAAAATCGACCTAAATTTCTATTACATACGGCTCAAAATCATCACACCGAGTAGTCCAGTGGGCACTCAGTAAATATAATATAAAAATAAAATGCGCCTAAGGCCTATTAAAGCGAAAGGGTACGGGAATAAATTACATTAACATCGTTGATATAACTAACCTGAAGCAATAATATGAAATAAACTAACCATTGGCATACCAATTTAAATTTAAAATTCATCGGATAAATAATTCATTAACTCAATTAAATTAGATTATTAATTGTTGACTAAAGACAAATAACTCGTTGATTAAGCTGAATTTGTTTCATTTTGATTAAACTTAAAGGAATTTTTGCATAAACTTACCTACTTCATTGGTTAAATTGACTCAATTAAAACGATTAAATTAACGTAGTTTAGGAACTAAGAATAAAATTTCCTTATATTAATTTACTGTTTAAATGATATAAATTCCTTGATTAACAATAATGTGTTAATTGAACAAAAAAACGATGTCGATTAAACCAAGCCGTTCAGTGATTAAAAATTAAGAGTAATTTGAATGAGAGTAAAATAAATTTCTTTAGTAGAGATTAAGCAAATCCTTGAATAAGGAGAAAGTAAAAACTGGATTCATAGATTTAATAGTATTGGGTCAATATTTAAGTAATTTCATAGGGTTAAAGTAAAGGTTGATTAAATTAGTTGAAACGTAAATATAAGAAAACCGAGTAATGGAAACAAAAATATATTATTAAAACCTTCCCTTAATTAGCACTAGAATAATTTATAGATAGAAATAGAGTTTTCTTAAAGGTGAAACAAGTTCAGAGACTAAAGCAAAGCGATCCCAGGCGAAATAAATGAATTATTGTTTAAACCAAATTAATATAATTACAAGAATCAACGTTTTGAAATGAGAGAAAAATTTTATTTTAACATTACATAAATTGTTGACTCACGAGAAGGCTTCGCATCGATTTTTTTTGAGTGAGTGGGGCTCCACGTGACGACAATGTCCCAGGGACATGGAGTTGCATCTTCTTGAAGGCCTCAATCGTAATAAGCAGTTTTCCTTAAAATGGCGATAAGACACATTCATATTAATCAACGAAATGACTTACCCGAATTGTTTTAGCTAGGTTTAGATGAATCCGTCGATCAGTGGTCCTGAAAGTGAAATACTATGAACTTAATCACCGGATGTAAATAAGATAACTCACTTCCTTTCAACCACTTAAGCCGCGACGGCAAAATCCGCCGGAAATTACATGGAATCGCCAAACATACGTCTATGCTCCATCGATTCATCCGTTCGACATCCAGTCTCGCCCTTAAACGTTCAGATCACCTGCTTATAAAATTGTTAAATAAAATTGGATGAAAATTGAAGTTAACTTACGGAAATGCTACCCATAATATCGAGTTGATAACACCTTAAAATTAACATATTTAATTAGATTAAAACCAAGTTAATTAGTAAACTTATCTCGCGTATATTATTAATTACACTAACATAAATCACCCTACAGAGGAGTGCACACTAAAGGACCAGGTCCGTAAGTTAACATGAACTTCTTATTAACGTCCCATCGAGTAAAGGAAAGCAATAGTCACGTTTAGCCTATCAAACAGAAGTCCGCAGAGGTGAGAGAACCCCTGTCCACCGAGATGTCCGCGAACCAATTTTCATAGTATCAGAACGGTATTTGATTGTTATGATCGTGAATGGATGAATAAGAGCGTCGGAGGAATTAATCGACGAGTTATAGCGCCCTAAAGTTTCTAGATAAACTGTCTACCCGTTTCGAAAGAATCACAACCACGTATAAAGCTACTAGAATTCGATAAGATTTAATTTGGATGACACCCTTAACAATAACGTAGGCACCATTTATTTGCTGATAACTTAAAATGGGTGAATCGATCGAATCTAATGACAATAATGTTTAGACATGTCGCCCAAACGAATCGCCAGTCGAGAGACAGCCAAACAGGAACAGACAGGAGTCCCGCCGACTATAAGAATACTCGACCAGTTGCAACAACCATGGTCATATCCTACTACCTGGAGGATATTAGGTTTGGAGAAGGATCCCTGCGGTCTCACGGGACAGCAATATCCAGCTGCGGAGACCTACATGAACGCACAGAACCTCCTCACCCAATGGGAAAGGGTGCAGGAGCAGGTGGATCTACAGGTGGTTAAGGCGAGGATGTATCTCGCAAACGTTGTGGAAGACATCCTCGCCGGGCGGATTGCAGAAGCCTATCCACCTCGCCCAGTCCGTGATACCCGACGACCCTATACAGTGGCGGCTCTCAAAAGAAGCCTGAAGAGACAGTGTCCCGAAGAATGAATTGATAGTGATAGTCTACATGTAGTAACTGATTTAAAAACATTAGAAATTATGCGTGTTATTTCTTCTTATAGCTAGAATTATTCGTGATTTTGTTTAATGAGATAAATGATGATCTAATTTAATCAATAATAAATTAAAATGATATCTTTGGTTATAGTGATGTCTTCCTTACAAATCCTACAATCTGAACTGGACCACGCGAGACAGTCAAACGCGGAATTACTCACCCAAATTATTCAATTGACCCGCGAAATGCAGCAGATAAAAGCAACATGGTCGGATCCCGCAAAAACGAAAGTGGTCTACCACCGACTCACGGCGGCCAGAAAGGCTGGGCCAAAGAGCGGCAGCTCAATCAGAGCCTACGCACGCAAATTCGGGGACTCGAAGTCGCCCTAGCAGTCTGCCGGGAGTGGGAAGCGGTAACATATCCGCTCATCTTCGCTCCAACCCAGATGTCGCAGAAAAGCACCCAGTCAGTAGAGCAACCTACCCCTAAAGCACATAATCGTCGGCCGGGACGCAAGGAACGTGCCCGACGTCGAGCAATCCAGCTTAAAAATCATTAACTCGTAAAAATTATGCGTGTTGCTAATTAAATAGAATAGTCGTGTTCTTAATCAATTTGTTCTATGATATACTTGTATGTCAACGTTAACTTAAATATCCGCATCACGTCACCAAACCTTTGTTTCATCTTTCCACGTGCAAATAAGAACCTAATCTTGAATTTCTACAAGGGACAGAGCTAAGCGAGCATAAGTCTTCTATCGACAGCTCGTGAACCCGAGGGTTGTCCGAGCAACTATAGTACTAGCAATGATACTCAATTTTTGCGGGCAATCCACCACTTGAACACATTACCAACGTTGCTTAGCAACGGGTGCCAAGTGGCGATCAGAATCATTTTGTATGGCGTTACCAGGGTAACCATGAAGATAAACAAATAACGAAACCCTGTAACCCACCAATCATACCGCATGGATGAGGGGAGGGATTAGGAAGTCTGTATTTTACTCCGCATTATAATTTTGGGAAAGGTCTCTACAGCAGTGCTCGTATACATGACACTTGGTCAATGTAGTAGGAACACTGTTGGGGACACCCTGGGTTATCTCCTATTCTTAATGAAGCCAATAATACTGATGATAAGATAATTATAATATCAATAATAATAACAAGGACAATAATAACCACATGTTGGGCCAGGACTGGATTTTGTTTAAATAAATTGGAAATAGCACCAAATATAGCAATGCAGATTTAAAATCAGACTCATAAACATCAAATAAACAACCTTAAAATATGAGAAAAACGCAATTAAATATAAAATCAAAAACATAAAAATAAATCAAAATAATAAAAGATTTGCACCAAGATCAGCTCGAAATTAACATAAAAATAACAAGATAACATAAAGATTTGACTGTAAAATGAAAAATTCATACAAGCTATCAAATAACGATAAAATGGAATATTTTCAATAAGAAATATCCTATTAAAAAATAAAATAAAATAAATTGTTCGTTTAATATAAAAAACCGACAAATTAAGAATTAGATATTACAATTAAAATCAAGGTCAAATTTTGTTTAAATGCATCAAAAAGAACACGCAAGGTTAGAGTCACAAAACAGGTATACCAATTCATTTTCGCAGAATTTTAATGCACTTAGTGAGCAAAGTAATTTTCTCTCAAAAAACTATTCAGTCAAAACTAACAACTAGAGCGTATGTATGGGAAATGATTGTTAACAAATGCTCAAAATATATGCTTGAATGAAAAGTATTATGTCTTTCAAAAATTTTCCGGCCCACAGCCACACACTATACAAGTTATTAAAATACCACATAACTATCAAGCTTTGTAAGTGCGGTTCCTCCGCCTATTGCTTGTGCCCGTGAGGGTTTAGTTGTGCGTAACGGCGGGCTCGAACGTAAAATCATTTTGTCTATAAGGGCAGTGGGAAGATCGGGAACTAGTCTTTTGGCTAGCTCCCTTTCACCTATCTCTCGAAAATTCGACATAGACTCTTTACCACATATCGGCTAAAATTTTCACACCGAGTAGTCCAGTGAGTACTCATAAAATCTCAACCTTAACATATATCTCCTAGGATCAAATTAGAAGGAAAGGGAGGTGGGAATTCGACATCGCTGCAACTAAACTATAAACTCATTAGAATAAATATCAGGATTAACCCTAAGAAAATAATAAACGGTAAACTCATTAAAATAGTATCAGGATCAACACTACGTAAAACGAATACAATAGACTATAAACTTGTTAGAGTGGGCATCAGGACATCTTTTGCAAAATCACTAAAAATTGGTTAAAATGAAAAACTCTGCAGGGTATTTTATTAACTACTTGGTGGGATTTTCATGTTGTGAAGCGTACAAAATTGCCATCGTATGATTATTAGTTAAGCTAGGAATATGCCGTTCGGTGACATATCTGAGAATAATGTGATTTTATGTTGGGTAATTTTTATGTAATTTCTATGATTATTAACCGATATTTGTAGGTACTTACATTTCAATATCGTAGTGGATTCACGCTATTACCCATGTCTCACTCGATGTGGTATTTTTGTTCCAACAACGAATGAAATCCAACGGCTGAATTGGCTTTCCTTTTAGATAACACTGAATATTAGGTATTGATTTGTTTTTTTTTCTTTTCTGTTTGCTATGATTTTCTAGTTTTTATTTAAGATGAAGTTCAGTCAACTCGCTGTCAGAAAATTCTCATTCGCATCTTAATCATTATGATCTTTGACCGCCATTTCATTGTTCAGAGATGATAATAAGGTGGGTCCCATTACTTATTCCGGCCGGCTGAAACTATGGAATCCCATTCGTCATTTCTCTAAGAGGATTTCTCACGTTGAATCAGTAATCTAATAAGTTTATGGAATGATTTCTTATTATTTACGGTTACTTTAATTTATGATTGGTATGGTGCGATATTAAACCTTATTCGATGTCATCTATACATTTATGGTTGTTGCTAATTTTATTAGATTTATCCTGGTTGGGTCGGGATGATCATTTCATGATAATTTGGGTCTAAAATAAGTCCTGGGGTTTCACGATTGTTATTTTCCGCGCATTTACTCTCGGTTGACATTCCGACGCGTGGTGATAATCAGTTATTATTTTTATGGGTTCGGATGATTTAATGACTCTGGTTTAATTAATGGGCGTATACTTCTCATACTTTGGATGGTTCAAGGTGATTAACTTTATGATGTTACTAACGTAACTTAGTAGGGGTTTTAAATTTATACATTAGGCTCCGCTATTACCAGTACTTTGGCATCTTCTTAACCGTAGCGTTATTAGTTTATTGTTTGCGTATTAGGATTCAATTACACTATCTCATTAGGATTTTGTCGGACTCAATGCTAATTTCTATCAATGCCGGTTAGTACTGTACTCATGGTGAATAGAATTCTTGTTTTTAATTATTATATTTAATATAAACGTCACGACTGTTGCATTGATTTCCGCAAGCTCCCTTCCCTCTAACCAAATGTTGACCTAAGGTATTTTATATTGGATTTTAAGAGTGCCCACTGAACTACTCCGTGTAATAATTTTTACCGATATGTTTTCGAAGTTTAGGTCGAGTTTTCGGAAGTTGGGTGAAAGGGATTCAGCCAAAAGATTGGTTCCGATCTTTCCACTGCCCCTATAAGTGGAAATAATTTGACGTTCGAGCCCGTCGTTACGCACGGCGAGGTCTCTCACGGTCACGAGCTATTGGCGGATGAACCGCACTTACACCACTCGGTAGTTATGTAGGAGTTTAATTATTTGCAGTTTGTTTGACTGCGGGCCGAAAAAATTTCGACAGAAAAACACAATTCATATTCTCAAACTCATATAATTGCTCATAATTACATTGCATCACTTCATTACATCTCTTTCATGGTACATATTAACCACTCATCCTCACCTTAATAGTTTTCGAGAGTGCTTGTTAATACTATTTCGATACTTTCGATTCCAAATACTTTGTGATCCAATGCTGTTTTTCCTGCTAAAAAACGTATTAGTTTTTTAAGAGAAAAAGTGATCCCTCACAAGTGATTAAATTCTGCGAAAATGAATTGGTATATATACCTGTTCTGTAACCCTAACCTGGCGTGTTAATTTTAATGCGATAAAACAAAATTTGACCTTGAGACTATTTGTAATATCTAACTTTAATTTTTATTATTTTTCTTGATTTAATTTGACAATTTTTTTCTTAAATTTTTAATTAAATTTTTCAAACCAAAACTATTTTATTTTAATTCCATTTTATCCATTAATTTTTTGTTTTTACATAAATTGTCATTTTTGGTCAAATCTTTATGTTAATTTCATGCTAATCTTGGTGCACTTTGTTATTATTTTAATTTATTTTTATGTTTTTCATTTTATATTTTAATTATATTTTTCTCACATTTTAAGGTTGTTTAGTTGGTGTTTATGGGTCTGATTTTAAATATGCATGTTATGTTTGCGTGCTATTTTCAATTCATTTAAACAAAATTCAGTCCTAGCCCAACATTATTATCCATTAAAAATTCATAAGTTATTTTGAACTGATGATCATTATTCAAATTTCTTGTCATTTGATATTTTTATTTCTTCTTTCTGGTTTTTCCTTTGCTAGTGATATTTTCTTTCAATTTGATGTCGTATTTACTCCTTCCTCATGATCATTCGCTCTCTACTGAGGGTTTGATGTTGAGGTTCTTGGAGAGGAGATCTGACCGGGTGAACTACCATTCTTTAAGGGTACCTCCCACACCGAAGTACTAGTTTTAGACTAGATGGTTAATTTTCATTTTTATAACTTGTATGCATGTGTTTATATAATTTAAAAGATTAAACTATAAAAATCAATAAAAATAATAATAATGGTAAATATAATAGATTTTCTAACTTAAATCGTTTGACTTTCAAGTCTTTGAGACAACAGAGAGTTGGCAATTTACGAAATTAATGATAACATTTAATAATAATAATAATAATAATAATAATAATAATAATAAATAATAATAATAATAATAATAATAATAATAATAATAATAATAATAATAATAATAATAATAATAATATTAATAATAATAATAATAATAATAATAATAATAATAATTATAATATAATAATAATAGAAAATGTAATGAATGATTATGAATGATATTCTAATTTTAACTTTGTTCAAATTTATTAATCATACTGGAGAGTTGGTCATGAGGAATCTCATATAGACCAAGTACCATGGCAGCGAAGCTTTCATGTGACTTGGTCGATGCGAGGAAATATTTTTGAATTGAAGTTTATCGATATTTTCAGTTAATTCAGTAAAGAAATAGAACAAAAACAATTCAATTAAAGCATATTATTCGAAAATGAACTTTTGACTTATCTAAACCAGTAAAATTCTACACATGTATAGCATAAAAATTCCATATAAAGATAAATTCAGTTCCGAACTACAACCTACAAACCCTGTAAAAATTCTATAATTTTTCTATAATTTTTTCTATATTTTTTTATACATGAATTAATGTAGTAATAATGCTGGGTACTGATATGAGTAAATTTTATTTTAATGATCAAGTGAAAATCTAACAGTCCCTATACAGCACGAGTATAACAAGTTGAAACTACTAGACAGCCGTCGAAAAATAACGTTGGAAGTGTGTACTAGTGGGCGGAATGTTAGCAAAAGGTGAGCCGCTCTACAAAGGCTGCTAATGTCCTAATATCCTACTGGTTCATGGACTACCATAAAAAGTTTAATATCCGAATCATCTTAGGTCCCCTTCAACTACCCATTTTAGTAACATTGGAACAACATATATGTAAAACCAATTGTTAATTAATAAAGTCATAAGATTTATAAAACGAGAAACTTCTAATCAAATTGTAATTAATAATCAACTATCCATTAATTACAAAAAAGGAAGCGCTTATTCTAAGCCAAACAAATGTGTAAACTTCCCCAATAATCGAGCCTCTTTCAATTTTCTATTTTGGGCCCTCTCATGCTTGCCTGGCCTCGGCTTTGCTGGTGATGGCAGTTTTTGAACTGGCACTGTCGCTCTATTCGTCGGTTCGTACGCTTTAATTACGTGAGGAATATTTATTCAAAATTTATCATAGGATAATAAAATTAAAATTGCTTCTGTCTATTAGTTTATTGGTTCCTCGAAAATCGGATGGAATAATGATGGCATTTGTATCTCCATATTTTTCGCTGTTGCACAACCAGAGTAGGCCTCATCAGTATCCTCAGTGACTTTCTCTCATTACAGTTAAATTACCCTGACGCCCCTGACAATGCGTACTCAGTAATGAACGAGGGATACTATTAATACGGATGTATAGTTCATGTTTTCGTAGTGTAACGAAAATATTCATATTTAACTGGCCGTCAATTTACTTAAGTGTAAATGCTTCTATATAGGTTGCCCACCTATTCGAATAGTTATAGATCGTAATGAAGTGATAAGATGTATTGATAATGATAAAGTTCATTTTTGGTCTTTTGGATTACTGTTAATTCGTTAAATTTATTGAATAGATATTATAAAACATAATCGAACAGAAAGGTAATCTTTTGGATGTTTTGAACTCGATTTACTTTTTAATTATTTCATTTTTTCTTTCTAAATTTAATATTTAGATTTACCGCTCAAAAGTATTTAGGCATTACCGTGCTGGTCAAACAAATTAAGGGCTCACGTTAGATTTTGCCGAACAATATTAATCATATAAAATAACAAAAAAAACTCCTCCTCACTTTTATAATTTCAATGAGTCTGTCCAGAAAACTATTGAAATTTGCAATATCTTTTTAAGAAAATAGCATTAAATTATGTCGCATGTTTTTTGATGCGGTGAAACAAAATGCCTACACATTTTTACAATGTTTCATCACTTTTCTCCTGGTTTACAGATTTTCGTGATTCTTTTTAATTAATGTTTCTAATTACATTTCAGGCTTAATTCTCAAGTTTAAGCGTTTTCGATGAATTTGGAGCCAATTTGATGAAATTGGTTAATTTTGCTAGTTTTTCAATTCTTTTTAAATGTTTTTTATTTATTTTTGCATATTTTTCACCCCTTTTTATACTTTTTGTATGATATAATGCTAAATAGCCTATATTTGATGATTTTTTGTTCACTTGGTTTTTAAACACCCATATTTTATCGAATGTCGTGCCAGATAAAGAAAATTTTAAAACCCTCGTTTTTGCCCAACAAGTGTTTATTTGATATTTTGTAGGTTTCTTTTGAAACTGTTGTGTTTGCTTGTTATTTCATTCAAATTAAAATATATTGATGTTAATAATTCTCAGTTAATTATCATGAGGGTCGTACGTAGACAATGAATTGGATCGGAAATGTCCTATTCTCTGATTGGCGAGGACGCTCTTAGAATCGGTAAAGGCGTGTAGATAGGACTGTAAACCAATTGTTATGAACCAGTAATAAAAAAAATCTAGTGTAATGAATTTACATACAGTCAAGCAGAATGAGATCCTAATAATGAACGTCATCTTGTTAAGCTCAAATATCAAATCTACGTTACGGATCTTTTGACCTTTAATTAACCTATCTCGCTCGAACCTCACATCAACTCCGTACTAGAAATAGAATCCATCAAGTTTAGACACATATATGCTACTAGCTATTAATCATGAATGACGTGGAGGCTTCTAAACAGTAGATTCTTAACGCCGTGAAGTTCGACTCATCATTTTTCAACCCACTGATTCTGGTAGTATGACCAACATCTAGGCTCAGCAATAACCGATTCAATGTACCACACACAGTTTAAATCCGAATAACTCAAGAAACAAAAAACCGATTCGATAAGTAACCATTTATTCTTCAGACGAATCGTGGATCGACGCGTCTCGGGTTACCGTACTATTCCCCGCACGATCCGCTGCCAGGTGCAGGCAGGTGATGTGGGACGCGGGCTTCTCAATCTCGCCCGTAAGAGAATCGAGATCAGGACGTCAAGAAGACTTCGGAGATGCCAACTTACCATATGTGGCTATCAAAAGAGAGCCGGGTCAAAACCCCGCTCGTGAAAGTAGGCAACGCACCGAGCATATTCTGGCCCGCCTTGAGGAGCGCTGGGAACGTACCAACTAAGAAGGATACTGTCGAAGGAGATGCGGTCTAGTGAACAAAGTCCGAGAGAAGAGCAAGACCATCCATATGCTAGAAACCGGCCAAAACAGAACCAAATTCCACGTTACCGAAGTCCTATGCGGCGATAGTGTGTTACAAAATAAAAATTTGGATTTTACTTTTCTCTCCGTATTTATGAATTAGTTTAAAATTTTTGAGTTGAGATAATAATAATAATAGAGCGGTAAAGAATTCGACATAACACAGACGTTTGATAAGATTAAATCCATAACATAACTTGACATGTCAGAGATAAGAAAATTAAAATTAGGCCTAAAGGTAATGATTTTCGTTTTATTGTAGACATGGACCCATTGAAAATGCTGAGCAAAGAACTGGCGAAATCACGCCAAGAGAACACAGAATTACCTCGGATATTACTACAAATGTCGAGGGAAATTCAACAGGTTAAGGCGACATGGATAAACCCCACAAAAGTGAAGGAGCTATATCAAAAATTGACTGTTGCACAGTGTGGGTGGACCGAGGAAAAAACAGCTCTCCCAAACCCAGAAAGTACAAATACGCGGCATGGAAGTAGCGTTATCGGCTTGCCAGGAGGGAAATGCCGTAACTTACCCGCTTGTATTCGCACCGACTCAGTTGGCCTATCGACAGTCAACTGATGCACCTAAGCCAGTTACGAAACCTGCTCAGCGACGCCCAGGAAAGGGAGAATGCGTCAACCGCCGTGCAGCACAAGCTAGAGATTTTGCTAAACCATTATCGCTTTAACTTAATATTCATAGTCGACCTTCTGATTTTAAATTGTTTATCCATCGAATTGTTAATGATAAAATGAAAATCCGTTAAATCGAAGTCACGAGTGGTTCGGACGATAGTTTAATGGTTAATAATGTCATGTACGACAAGGGGGACCGAAATAGGAAAATCGCACATAAACCTTCTATGGGGTCAAGGTTAAATTCCATAAACCCCACAATAAAAAACTATATATGATCGACTTATTTATTAACGTGGCTTTTAATTACAAAGTTTTGAAAATAAGTTGTGTATAAATTTTTTTTACTCAATGGTGGGAAAGGAACATGACCATCTACTGAAAATTATTACAGCTATTCGTTGTTGTGTTTTGGTTATTTGAATAATAAACGGGAGCACAAGATATGAGAAATTAAAGTTTTGGGAACTTGAACAGATTTGACACGTATGTTTGAAAAATTAATCAAAATATACCTTTGCGTAATGGTATTTTTTAAAACAAACTTGAAATGTCTACTTTTAGTGACTTTATAAAATCCGCATCGAATATTATAGCCACAAATATGATTTAAGAAGCTATCGAACGTAAAATAATCTAAAAATAAATGCAAATTCAGAAATTAAACGACACTATTGAGGATCCTATGATAAAGAAGCACTTATCTAGATAATTGAAACTTATATCGCGGATCCGAATTTATTACCACAAACATCTTGCTTAAAATCTATTAAATTAAACCCTTTTGTTTGAGATACGCAATTATGTTATACGAATTTTTAAATTAAAGATTTTTTACAGCTATGAATTAATTACATGAATTAAAAATTTTCAAAATGAAAAAATTTGTTGTTTGCAAACCATACAAATATTTAATAGAGTAAACATGATCAAAAATCCGCAATTACTGTTAAATTAACTAAAATTTATCAATGGTTATCGATTCGCCTATCCAAGAACCCACTTCTAAAAGAAACGAATGATAATTTAAAATTTGTGTGCCACCTAATATCACATTTTTTCCAGAAATTTGTTGATTAATATTATGAATAGCTAAAGATTCTTCAAAAGTAACACCTCCTACAACGAAAATTATTAAATCAGTATACTTGTGATTACTAGGGCTACATCCACTAATATATGGAAATAAAACTTCATTCAATTTTTGCTCATTTACTTGATTAGCAATATTACTAATAAGAGGCTGATGTTGGGTATAAATATTTTCAACTCCTTTAATACTTTTAAATAAATTACTAGGTATACCCAGGGAATTTATTTTTTCTTTGAAAAGATTTGGCGATTTTATTGATCCGTACTCCATTAGTATACGAATTATTTGAATTTCCATTTCTGAAACACCACTTTGTTTTAATAATAAATTCATTAAATTCGAAGTTTCTTTTCTTGGGTGACGATCATATTTAAGAGCGTACAATAAAACTAATCTAATAGCATCGTGTTTTTTTATTTCGGAATTACCCAACAAGTCTTTTATCATTTGAACGCATGAATTGTGATTATCAATCATTTGATGATTAACAATATTTTGCTCACATTCGCTAACTCGTAGTAATTTATTTTTATTAATTATTTTGGATATTTCTGATATTATTAAAACGTGTTGGGATACTTTAGCAGACATTTTACGAAAACTAGGATAATTTTCTATAAACATTTTCATATCTTCAATCGAATCTATTTTAGCTTGGCTAGAGGATTTATTCTGTAATTCTTCCATAAAACACTTTATATTAGAACATATTTCACCAAAATTATTATAAAGATTTTGATGATAAAATTCATCGTGATCTGGGCTTAAATTAATTTCACTAATTTCACCTTCATGAATGTTGACACAATTATTGTCAACTTCAAGCAGTTCATTAATCATGGCTTGATAAGTCCATTGATTCAATAATGGAGTAACTGGATCCAGCCGTCTATCGATTATTAAAAGTAAAGATGACCGATTTTGTTTACTTTCAAATAAATTTGCTTCTCTTGATATGTGAATTCGCAATTTTTCCGCCAATCTCCTTGCAACTTCTGATGAATTCTGATATCGGATTTGTGGGAAAATTTTGAGTGCTAATAATAAAGAAGTTATTCCATCAATAGTTCGACTAAGTGAACTAATTTCCCATTCACGATTAATAATAACATTTTTTAAATTTAAATGAAATAAAAATGGATCACATGGATAGAAGTCAGCGAATGATTCTTGAATATTTTTAACAAGTTCAAAATGATCAGCTTCAGCCAATAATTTTAAATACTGCTTGGAAAGACTATGAGAAAAATGAATATCATATGACTTGTAGTGAGGATTTCTTAATTCTTTTTCTAAAAGATTTACATTTCGAACTGTTGGCCTTAGATAACAAATACAATTTAAATACAGTAAATTTTCTCTAGGTGAAGTAATTCTTTCACATAAATAAACATCAAATTTCATTATTTCTGACATTGAAAAACAGAGTTGACCACTTTTAAGGTTTCTTCGTCTAACATTAAAACTTTCATTCCATTATCATCATTTTTAATCATATTAATTATATAAGATTTTATTGCCTCCTTTAAGTTCATCTAAAAGTTATAAATAAGGATAACAAAGATTAAGCATGTTATTTAATAATACCAAATAGAATACTAATATTATGTGGAATCAAAATTTTAATAATTAAAAATTCTGATAAATAATGTGATAAATAGTATATGGATACAGAAATAAACAAAAAATCTTTCTTAATAATTTACATGATAATTTAGTAATTTGTCGTCAAGTGAAATTTTATAATTTTATTATAATTTATTTTAAATAAGAAATCAAAAATATTAAAATAAAATTAGATAAAATGATATATTTAAATTATTTATAAGAGATTTCTACTATGACAATTGTGTTATGAATATTGAATTATACAACAAAGCAATTTCAATTTAAATATCAATGTAAGAAATAATATTTTACAGGAAGTGGTTGTTTACAAGGTGATTTTGTGTACCCTTAAGTTTTATGTTTGACTAATCATTCAATACAACTGGTGGGTTACAGGGTTTCAATTCTTGCTTACCCTCCTGGTGACCCTAGTAACGCCATACAAAATGATGCTAACCGCCACTTGGCACCCGTTGCTAAGCAACGTTGTAATGTGTTCAAGTGGTGGATTGCCCGCAAAAATTGAGTGCCATGTGCTAGTACTATAGTTGCTCGGACAATCCTCGGGTTCACGAGCTGTCGATAGAAGACCTATGCTCGCTTTACTTGGTCCCTTACATGGAAGCGTGAATTAAATGTAGACTGATTTGCGTAGATGAGTTCGCGTCTAACCCACTATGACCGAATACATAAGAGCTAATTTATTCAAGGAACAAAAAAGGTATATTAATGGTCAGTTAATCCCATCGACTTGCTGCTTGTGCGGCTCGGCGTCGGGCCCGTTCCTTACGTCCCGGCCGGCGGAGGGTTGGTTGAATGGCTGTCGACTTTGAGCTCGGTGCGGCACCATCAACGGCGCGTTGACTCGGTAGTTGGGAAGGGGCGAAGATGAGCGGATACGTTACCGCTTCCCCTTCCCTACAGGCTGCTAGGGCAACTTCTAAGCCCCTGATCTGCGTGCGCAGACTCCGATTTAGCTGGCGTTCTTCGGCCCAGCTCTTTTGAGCTGCGGTGAGTCGATGATAAAGTATCTTTGTCCGTTTGGAGTCTAAACAGGTCGCCTTGACCTGTTGTACTTCTCGAGTTAACTGTAGTATCTGGCTGAGTAGCTCCGCGTTTGCCTGCCTAGCGCGGGCTAGCTCATTCTGCATTAGTTTCAGGGCCGACATTTCTATAAAGAAAAAATGTTAATTTTGTCTAATATGGGGAACTCTAATAATTTCAAACATGATCATAGCGGGAATATTATTTAAAACAAAATTCTAAGATGACAATTCATTATAATTTATCATTATCAACATCACTAGAATACAAATGATAGTTATGATTGTATCTGGAGGTTCATGACTCTTCGAGAAATTTCCTGACTCCTTCTTCTGGGGAGTAACCGGGAATAATGGGCACTGGTCGTCGGAGGTTGCGTGCTGGCCGAGCCGGGTACGCCTCCGCGATGCGCCCGACGAGGATGTCCTCTTCAACATTGGCGAGGTACATCCTCGCCTTCACAACCTGTAGATCGACCTCCTCCTGGATCTTCTCCCACTGAGCCAGCAGGCTTCGCGCATGGTCGATAATCTCCTCGGCAGGGTACTGTTCCTCCTCTGGTCGGCGGGGGTCATCCCCTCGGCCTAAGATTTGCCACAGTGTTGGGCATGATCTCTTCGGGCGTGATTCCTCGAGAGTCATTGACGGGCGCGCTCGTTTCCAGGCTCGGCGCCATTCATCGGCCTCTTGTTTCGTAATCCAATTTGGTAACATGAATTCTTCTGAAATGAATTAATATAATATATTCTCGCACTATTTACTAGTAGATGAACGTTTAATTCATAATCATAGGCTCATATGCTTAAAGTGCTCGTTAATTTCAGGGGGTACATTGATTTATTACGTTAATGTTCGGGAATATGGTGGGTGCGTTCGGGTGACTTCTGTGGTTTCTCTATGTTGGATTTGGGTCGTTTATCCTTTATTATGTTACCATAAAAATTTAACTGCGTTTATCGTGTAGTTGGATCTTATCGGTTTGTATTCAGTTCCCTCATTGTATGACAATCTTTGGTGTATTAGTGATTTTTATTGTTTGCCAAATTTCAACGATTATCCGCACATTTATGGTGCTATTTATTGCTCGAATGGGAGTAATTACTAGTGTACTCGTGAATTTCAAGTATTAATTAAATTGAAACAATTTACTAGTATCTACATAATTTAATCATTTATCAATGTAGCCTAATCGTTGATGCGTTCGTCATCCGGTAATGTCGAACAGGATGTTTGCCGTCGACATTCGAGAATCCATATGTTCCTAATGGCTACATCCGTTCGCCCTTTGTGCCGGGTATTTGAATATAGCGAATTTACTATGAACTTTAATTCAGGTTCATTAATTTATTATTTGAATCTAAATTATTTATTATTTTAGAGGACGAAAATTGGAGTTAATTATTCGAATCTAGTTTGGTGCATTTGGGTGATCGTTATACTAGGGGAGTCAGTGCGGCTGTGACATGGGTTCACGGATTACTCTATTGAAATAGTGAGTTTTATTTTCTTATCGAATGGTTTATGATTTTTCTTCAATGTAGTTATCGCGTTTGGAAAAATTATTCATGTCGCTTATCTGAATACGGTTTTCCGATTTACGTTATTCGAATTCTGATCGATTTAGTGTAAACTTATAAATGGCAGTTACCAAGGGAGTTTTATGCTAACAGTTGATTTATTCGTGGGGATTTTCATCAATAGATTCTTATTCATTTTTGGTTTTGATTTATTCTGACATTATTTAGACTACTCGAATTTCCTTCAAAAGTTAATCGATTTTATTTGGATTTTCATACTTAATTACATGATGGCCTTGTCATTATTTTAATTACTAAGCGCGCAGGGTTTGGACTTAATTTGGTAACCGATCTCACCTATAGAATCGTTTCAATCCTATGTCGCAGGTAGTTATCAATTTGAGTAATTTGATTTTTATCGCAGTTTTACCCTATTTTTCCTACACATTCCTTCGGCTGGATTCGCGGTTCACTTGATCCGTCAGTGGAATGTTTTGTTAGTCTTATCTCGTGTTGGGTATAGTAAATTTTAATCTACAAGCTACTCGAATTTTTCTTAGTTAAATACTTTAGGAGGGTTTCTTTACCATTAACTTATACTAAAACTAAAGTACTTTATTTTAATAAGTTCGGATCGTTAAACTAATTTACCCAAAAATTTCAGGATCAAAATTTTCTTTATTGACACTGGATTACTTTAATTTAAACAGTGGGTCAATTTAGTTCAGATATATGATTTACTCAAAATCCCTTTGATGATTATCTTCATTAAGTTAAATCAAAACGTGGTATCCAATTATTTAGATCAACGGATCAAGTCAATTTGAATTACTTTTAAAATGAATTGTAGTAGTTTAATTAATGACTTGCCCATTCTTAGTTCAATTTACTGAATGATATATTTATAACTAGTTTACTTTTACTCCATTACTTAACCAAAGAGATATTTGTAACTAAGTTTACTTTTAATCTGTAATTTGCTTTACTTTACTCAAGGATATAGTTGCAATCAATTTACTTTCGATCCATACTCTAATTTAATTTAAGCTATGTGATAATTGTAATTAATCTACTTTTGATCCATAAGGTAATTTAGTTTTTAAATCTATAATTTAGTTTTATTGATTTATTTTTCAATCCATAAAGTAATTTAATTTAATGGTTTTGGTAGTCGTTCTGAAAAAAAAACAAATTTAATTTAGTATAGCAATGATCAAATTAATTCAAATTAGTGATTCAGGTTAGTTATATCAACGACTTCAGTTAAATTCGTCCCCGTACCCTTTCCCTTTAATAGATCCTAGACGCATTTGTGTTTATATTATATTTATTGAGTGCCCACTGGACTACTCGGTGTGATAAGTTTAAGCCGTATGTAATCTGATTTTAGGTCGATTTTTCTGAATTGAGAAACGAGGAAGCAGCCGGAGACTTCTTCCTTATTTCTCGCTTCAGCTATAGGGATAAATATTGACGTTACGACCGCTGCGTTGCGCACGCTGAGTCTTCACGGGTGCATATCATTGGCGATTTTCCACGCTCTTACATGCATCTGCACTATGTTGATTTTTCTATCTTGCGTGATGTGTCGGCTGTGGGCCGGAAAAATTTCGACATTTTAATTTATAAAACATATAATTTATGTAAAACAATTTAGGTATATTAATAATATTTATTAATTATACAACAATTCAACAAAATTACCCTTCATTGACCAAAACAAATATCATCATATTGCATCAAAATAACATAAAATAAAATGCCACTCTCCCCACGTCGTCGCCAAGCAGAGCTCTACAGAGATGCTACGGACGCGACGTGGAAAGAGGGTTCCACCATAAATAATCCTCACCTAAATGTGCTGAAATTGAATTCTGAATAAAACTAAACGCTTTCAAAATAGTCTCGAAAAGATTTTTTAAGAACTAATAAAAATGGTTAGTTTCGAAAAAACGGTGTTCAAAATGGTTAAAATGGTTAAATGGTTTTAAAATGGTTAAGTTAAATGTGAAAATGGATCAGTATATATACCTAATTTTTGGTGTGTGAAATTTGATGTAGTAAAACAAAATTCGACCTTGTTCTTTTCTGGCAAATTCTATTATTTATTTTTATTATTTTTTGATTTATTTTTTATAATTTTTTATTTAGAATTTTTATTGAATTATTGCTAATTCAAATTTTTTGATTTAAGTTCCACTTTAATGAACTTTAATTGATTTTTTTTTCAATTTCGTCGAATTTGTTGTGTTTTCTTGTTGTATTTGTGTAGGTATCGTGCGGATCTTGGTGCATTTTGTTAATATTTTAATTTATTTTTATGTTTATTATTTTATATTTAATTCTTTTATTTCTCAGATTTTATATGGTTTACTTGATGTTTCAGTGGGTTTATTTAAATTGCATGTTATTTTTTTGCGTGTGTGTTTCTGATCCATTTAAACATTTTCCAAGGCCGTCTACGTTCTGGCCCAACACAACATAATTTTGGACCAAAACTTAGTCTAGAACACATTAATTGATTATTGATTTGTCATAGTAGTTGTGGGTTTCTGGATGTTGAGATTTTTGCGACTATATGGTTGCTAAAAAGACAACCCCATACAAATATTCATCGCTTACCACTCGGCACCCGTTGCTAAGCAACGTTTGAACTGTGTTCGAGTGGGTAGATCGTCCGCAAAAAGTGAGCACTATTGCTAATGCTATAATTGACCGAACGATCCATGGGTTCAACGAGCTGCCGATAAAAGGCCTGTGCTCGATTTCGATTTTTAGGTCCCATTATTCTCCTAACTCCTTCAAATGTTAACCTATACTCTCATGTCATTCGTTGTGTTGGGCCAGAACGTAAACGGCCTTGAAAAATGTTTAAATGGATCAGAAACACACATGCAGATACAACACGCAATTTAAAAATAAAACCTGAAAAACACCAATTAAACCATATAAAATCTAAGAAATAAAAGAATTAAATATAAAAATAATAAACATAAAAATAAAATCAAAATATTAACAAATTGCACCAAGATCCGCACGATACCTACACAAATATAACAAGAAAACACGACAAATTCGACGAAATTTAAAAAATCAATTAAAGTTCATTAAAATGAAATTTAAATCGAAAATTTTGAATTAGTAATAATTCAATAAAAATTCGAAATAAAAAATTATAAAAATAAATCAAGAAATATTAAAATTAAAAAATAGAATTTGCTAGAAAATAACAAGGTCGAATTTTGTTTTACTGCATCAAATTTCACACGTCACACAAATAGGTATATATACTGATCCATTTTCACATTAAAGTTAACCTAAACCTTAAAGAACCAAAATCATTTTTCTTTTGAAGTTGTTAGAGCTGTTTAAAACCATATTTTCAAATCTTGAAAAGTTATTGGAAACCTTTTTTTAGGTAAGAAGCATATTGGTTGGAACCCTCTTTCCACATCACGACCTTGCATCTCAATGGAGCTATGCTCGGCGTTGATGTGGGGAGAGAGGTATTTATGTTGTTTTATGCTCTATTTTATGATTTGATGTTTTATGGAATGGTTAAATGGGTAACTTTATTTGTTTTATAATTAATAAATCTTATTAATATGTATAACTTAATTTATATGTCCTTATAAATTGTAAATTCTAAATGTCGAAATTTTTCCGGCCCACAGCCGACACATCACGCAAGTTAGTAAAATCAACATAGTGCAAATGCATGTAAGTGCGTGGAAAATCGCCAATGATATGCACCCGTGAAGACTCAGCGTGCGCAACGCAGCGGTCGGAACGTAAATATTTATCCCTATAGCTGAAGCGAGAAATAAGGAAGAAGTCTCTGGCTGCTTCCTCGTTTCTCAATTCTGTAAAATCGACCTAAAATTATCTTACAAACGGCTTAAAATTACCACACCGAGTAGTCCAGTGGGCACTCAATAAATATAATATAAACACAAAGGCGCTTAAGGTCTATTAAAGGGAAAGGGCACGGGGACAACGTAAATTGAAATTGCTGATATAACCCCTTCCGTGTCAATGCCATAGAATGAATTCAATAAAGTTATGATTAATAGGAAATAAAATCTTATTTGTAACGTGATTTAAAATAGTTTAGGAGGGATAAAAGAAAAATCATATTTGTAACGAAAAATTAGTAAAGTTTAATAAAGAGTAAAACCTTGTTTATAAAGTAAATCTAATAAAAGTCCGATTTCTAATAAAATGAGATCTTATTTGTAAAGCAAGCAAAGTTTATGATTAACCCGAAAATAAAGTCTTGTTGGTGAAGTAAATCTGATACCGTTGACGATTAATAGGGGATTAAAATCGTGTCTACAAAGTAAATTTGCTAAAGTATATGATTAACCACAAATCGAGATCATGTCTGTAAGGTAGATAAAGTTTACGATCAGCAATAAATTAAACTCTACTAGTAAAGCGAAATAAATGAAGTTTATGATTAACAATAGATAAGAAACTCCTGTTCATAAAATAGATTCGACAAGATTTCGTGATTAGCCACACACCAAAGTACGTTGTAATTAAGTAAAGTTTAAGGAATTTCCAATAAATCAGAACCACGTTCTAAATAATTTAATTGAAGTTTATAACGACTAATAAGCCATGACCATGCAGTAAGGAATTGGATAGAGATTTTTTTCGAATTAACTCAAAGGAATAAAGTTAGGTGTGAACTAAATTATGATTCAACTGAGATTTAATAAACCGAGTAGCAAGACGCTAATTCGAGAAATATAATAACAAACAGATGACCGGTAATGAATAAATAGTTATTAGATAAGGATAAGTCTAGACCCAAGAGATCGTATTAGAAATAATATTGCGAGTTTCCTTAATCAAATTTTCTTGCTGCGTTCCGAGGAGGCTAAAATAATCTCTCAACAAGGGAGGCACCGAGCTAACCGAAACCAATTACTTTATCAAATGAGATGACATAAACGTGGCGCATTCAACTTGACAATACTCTCTAAATCGATAACCAGATAAAAACCCCAGGTTAATCAGATGTAACATGAACCGTAAACCAAACCGCCATTAGTAACATAGTTAAAATCCATTTTTACTTCACGAAAAGTCGACTTTGAAAAATGTTTTATTAACAACAGTACACTGAAAAAACTCACCGAAGTTCGATAACATTATAAACATCCTGACGAAATAATGAGAAAACCCTCCATCCGAAGAGAATAATAAATTCCAGAGGCATGGGTAGCATAATATTGCGAAGGGATTCCCGAACGCTACAACGAGCGGCAGATATGTCAGTAAATAAACCGATTTGAGTGTGCGAATAAGCATAGACATTGAAAATTTCGAGACGATCAAATTAACTGAGTTAGACATATCAGTCGACTTAATTAGCGAGACGATTAAATTAACTGAGTTAGACATATCGGTCGACTTAATTTGCAAGACGATCAAATTAACTGAGTTAGACATATCAGTCGACTTAATTAGCGAGACGATTAAATTAACTGAGTTAGACATATCGGTCGACTTAATTTGCAAGACGATTAAATTAACTGAGTTAGACATATCAGTCGACTTAATTAGCATAATCAAAACATCACGACGAAAATTGTACTTCTAAAGTTGTCTAACTAATGAATGCCCGTTCGATCATCAACATAAAACACAATGATAAACATTTTCATGTGCATGCGCTAGCAGTGACCAATCTAAACCCCATATAAATTAAACTGGGCGACTAATCCTCACCATATCCCAGAGCGGATGGCGACACTCCCTTTATCAACACATACTATTTTCGATACCCACTAAAAGCCACCAATAAACCGAGTCCAGAAGAACCCCAATGTTAACCGCTAAACACGCCAAATCTTGGATCCATATACATAACCGCGCTTTAATCGGTATAGCGAAAACCTTTCCCCATAATATTATTTTCTTAAATTGATTCCCCATTGTTGCAGAACATGTCCATCAATCAGACCACCGCTCAATCAACTGGGAAAAAGCGCTCGAGAATGATACTTCGAGCCACAGACGCAATAGAAGGACCCCGGTCACAGTGGCCATATTCTATCCCTCGGAAAGCACGGGACCCGAACAGCAACCCTCTCGAACCGGAGAGACAACAATACCCAGCCGCCGAAATCTTCGCTAATGCGCAGGACCTCCTCACCCAGTGGGAGCGGGTGCAGGAGCAAGTGGACTGGCAAGTAGTTAAGGCAAGGATGTACCTTGCAAACGTGCTGGATGACATCCTTGCCGGGCGGATCGCCGTCGCCCATCCACCTCGTCCGGTTCGGGATGCTAGGCGACCCTACACGGTGGAAGCCCTCAAGAGGAGCCTAGAGCGATACTGCCCGGACGATTGAACCTACGGACAAATTGATGTAGTGATTTGATAATAATTATAATTGGAACTGCGCGTGTTTTCTTCTCACATAACAAAAAATGAACTCTTGATTTGTTTGAAAAACTTAAACATTTGATCATAACTTGACGTGTAACAACCCATTTAATTACAGTGATGTCCTCTCTACAGATCCTGCAGACGGAACTAGATCGCGCGAGGCAGACGAATGCAGAGTTACTTGGTCAGGTCCTGCAATTAACTCGCGAGATACAGCAAGTCAAAGCGACTTGTTTAGACCCTAAACGGACAAAGATCCTCTACCAACGGCTCACCGCAGCTCAAAAGGGCTGGGCCGAAGAACGCCAGCTCAATCGGAGTCTGCGTACGCAGGTTCGGGGACTCGAAGTCGCCCTAGCGGTATGCCGGGAAGGTGAAGCGGTAACTTACCCGCTCATCTTCGCCCCCACTCAAATGCCGCAGACAGCTACCAAGTCAACAGAACAACCCATCAATAGTCGTCGACCGGGACGTAAGGAGCGTGCCCGACGTCGCGCAATTCAACTCCAACACGTCCAGCAGTAACGGTTGTACATGTGTCTGAATCGAATAAAATAGTTTTGAATGTAGTGGAATTATTATTTTAATGTGACCATATACCAACACCGCCAATTCGTTCCACAGTCGGTTAAGCACTAATCGCGAATAATTATGAGGGACAGAGCAAAGCGAGCATAGGTCTTCTATCGACAGCTCGTGAACCCGAGGGTTGTCCGAGCAACTATAGTACTAACCAATGGTACTCAATTTTTGCGGACAATCCACCACTTGAACACATTACCAACGTTGCTTAGCAACGGGTGCCAAGTGGGTCAGTATCATTTTGTATGGCGTTACTAGGGTCGCCAGGAAGATAAGCAAGATTTGAAACCCTATAACCCACCAGTTGTTATGTCCATTCTCATAGTCCTTCTTATCGTCGTCCGTGTTGATGATTATTCTATGACCCGTACACACTTTGTTATGTTAAATATTCAGACACTAGCTCTCTTACTCTTATCCCTATTATAATTACAATGTTCCTTATTATTATTACTAGCATTATCATTGTTGCTATTATATGTATTACCTTTATTAATTGTTACTACTATTACCTTTATTATTATTTTTATACTATATAATTACCAATACAGTTATTATATTACTACTATTAAGATCATAATTTTTATCATTACTATTATAGGTACCATGATCATTATTATTATTATTATTATTATCCTAATTATTATTACAATTATTATAATTATTATCAATATTATTAACAAAATTTTGTGTAGGAATTCGTCTTTATTCCTCAGCTTTAAGAAATATTTTTCTTATATAAAAATTTAGCCGTAATCCATCTGTATTTCCCCGGTTTTCGGTAAAGTATTTTTGTTGATTCGAAAAATTTTAGCAGCGTTCCGCCCTTATTTTATGGTTTTATCCTTATTCTGCAGTTTTCGATAAAGTATTTTCATCGATTCGGAAAATTTGAGCAGCGTTCCGCCCTTATTTTACGCGTTCCACTTTTACTTTACTATTTTCAATAAGTATTTTCATCGATTCGGAAAATTTGAGCAGCGATCCGCCCTTATTTTACGGTTTATAAGAATATTATACTAACAATCGAACGACAATTCGCTTTTGTTTTACTATTTTCTATAAGTATTTTAATCATTTCGGAAAATTTGAGCAGCGTTCCGCCATTATTTTACGCGTTCCACTTTTACTTTACTATTTTCAATAAGTATTTTAATTACTTCGAAAAATTTGAGCAGCGATCCGCCCATATTTTCCGTTTCAGTTCAACATAATTTATTTAATTCTTATTTAAAAACATTATTTTTCGTGAATTTGGTCGTTCGGATTAATCTTTTTCCGATGGCTATTCATTTTAACTGTTGCAACGATTTTGCAATTTTCCCCACTACCCATTCCCTCTCTTTGTCCTTAAGATCTATGTATGTTCATTTCATAATTAATGAGTGCCTACTGGACTACTCGGTGTTAGATATTTTGAGCCGATTGTTGTTAAAAATTTATGTTAATTTTACAGGAAACGGATGATGAAGGAGCAGCCAAAGGACTACTCATTTACCCTCCAAGTTTCCCTATCTACGGATAATATTGACGTTCCAACTCCTACGTTCCGCACGCCGGAGCCTTCACGGGCACGAATCATTGGCGATATTCCACGTACTTACATGGTTCGAACAATATGTTTGATTTTAATAACTTGTGATGTGTCTTTGGCTGTGGGCCGGAAAAATTTCGACAATTTGAAAAATTAATTTATGCATTATAATAATTTATTAAAACCAAAATTAAATTACCAGATACATCCATCAAATTAAAATTCATAAATATATCTTCGTAATAATCCATAAAACATCGACCAATGAATCCATTATTCACAGAAAAATATATTAATCCAAAATAAAAATCCATCAAATTAAAATTCATAAATATATCTTCGTAATAATCCATAAAACATCGATCAATGAATCCATTATTCACAGGTAAATATATTAATCCAAAGTAAAACTGTTGAAATCAAGTGTCAAAGTACGACGGAAAATCAATACTGAAAATTAAGATTAAGATTTGTCAAATCATATCAGTATATATACCTATAATTTGGCCTTAACTTTGCGTGTTATTTTTTATTGCGATTAAACAAAATTCGACCTTGAAATTATTTGTGTTATCTAAATTAAATATTTATTTATTTCTTAATTTAAATTGGTAATTTATTTTTAACATTTTTAATTAAATTTATTCAGCTAGAAATATTTTATTTTTATTCATTTAATTCATTAATTTTTACTTTTATATAAATGGTCATTTTACGGTCAAATTTTCTTGTTATTATGTTATTTTTTATGTAAATTTCGTGCGGTTCTTGATGCATTTTGTATTTATTTTATTTTACTTTTATGTTTTTTGATTTTATATTTATTTATATTCTCTCAGATTTTAAAATGTTTAGTTGGTGTTGTATATTATATTTTAAGTTATCTTGGTGCTAGGTTTTCGTGTTGTATTACTGATACATTTAAACAATTTTCAAGGCTATTTGTGTCCTGGCCCAACATAAAACACTCCGGGGCCCGTAAAATTGCGACCCGCAATTTCTAAAAGATTCAATCTATGAACTATACAGAGTTTACGTTTTCCATTCAATTGAGTCTACGAGCTACGGGGTCGTGACCTCAAAACCCACATGCATAAAAATAATAATGCAGTATACATCAATATACGGATTCCAAGATGAAGTGAAAGAGGACATACAGTCCGGTCATGATCACACATAAAGAATAGTTAATAATCTAAGAATCATTAGTTCATTGTTAATCACGAGTTCAATATTCTGTCACTTGGGTATTCGTCTCGCTAATGCCTTGAGTTTCTTGGTTTCTGATTGATTACTTTCTTCAGCAGGTTCTGATATTTTGACGATTCGATATCTGTTGTGCGATTTGGCTTTGAGATTTTGTTTAGTTTGGGGAATTGACTTCATTAGATGCCGATTGTTTGGAAGATTGGCAGGCTTAGTGAATCTCAGATAAGAAGAATAGATAGAATGTTTAGTTCAAGACTCCTTTTTTGCTGGTTTATTTTAGGGTTTTCAGTTGTAAATTGACATTCTTACTTTCGTTTGTTGATTTTTTTCTTTGCATCTTGAACTGGGTGGTGTTCGATTGGATTCTTTGGATAGCTGACCCTTTATCATATTATCTAGTCTCGATTTTTTGATGATAATTGATCGGTTCGGGATTAATCATGATTCTTTGAGGTTGGTTTGAGTTTCTTCTTTTCAGTTATCAATTTTGGCTGTTTGTTCTCGATTTTCGGTTCTTTTTGTTATTTTGTAGGGTTTCTAAAGATCATCCATGATTATTTTAATATTGTTTCCTTGATGGGTGTTTCCTTTTTCTATTGACTTTCGATTTGATTTTCTAGAGTTCTGAGGGTTTGAACGATCCGTTTTTCTTGTTTTAATCCTTTGACCATTGGGTATAATAGGAATTGATCCTTCCGTAATTGGTATCCTTTGGCTTCTCATATATCGGCATATTTGTTACAGTTAATTTTTGCATCGATTGATTGATTGTGGGGTTTTTCGACATCTTTCTAAGGGATACTAGGTTGTATATATGAGTTTATTACTGCCATCTTCTTCCTCATCGCCAATATCATGCTGCTTTCGCATTTCACCAATTTCGAGCTATTTTACTAAGAGTCGTTATCATTCCTCTTGATTTTAGGTAGCGATCTGAATTTTCTGTTTCTCTTCTTTTTTTATCTCTGTTGCATTTATTATCATGTCTGGTTTCTCGTTTCTGTGATTGGTATTAACTTTATTTTGACATCGTTTATTTTCTTTGTTTGACTTTACTACAATTTGCAAGATTCCTTCGATACTCCATTTTGATTGAGCGCATTTTGTAGTTCGGTCTCATCATCCTTTGTCTTGTCGTTTATTGGCATTGCCCTTTGCATTCTCTCTTTATCGATTTGATTTGTCTTTCTTGTTATCTGATTTTTGATTGTTGAGTTGGTTTTGGTTTGTTCTCTGATCCTTTCTTTATTCATATCCGCTATTGAACGTCGGTTTTGCTTGAAATTACTATTCCGTGATATTCATTTTTGTCTCACTTGGCTGCATCTATTTCCCTTGCAGTTGGACGTTTTTCTTGCTTTTTTCCTTGCTTTAATTTTGAGTCTCTTCCACTCCTTTGCTACATTTATTTCTTTGTCTTTTTAGTTTTTCCATTTAACTCAATCACCACAAATTTCGTTTCTCAGTTAGCTGTCCTTTGTTGTTATTCGCCAGTTTCTCATTACTTGATTCAGTTTTTTTTTGTCAAATTATTTCCCATCGTCTTTTTTATTGGCTTAATATTTCATTTATTTCTTCATCATCTTCCGTTTTGTGTTGGTAATTTCTTTTGCTATTTTGCTGCTTTATTTGGCTTCGATCGTGGATTTGTTATTGTTGTTTCTCATTTTCGTCTTTCATCTCATTGTACTGGATTTTCTAAATTTTAATTTGCTCTCCAAGTCTACTCTTGTTTCTGATTTTCTTGACGGCTTCGATACCTCTTAGCCTGTTTATTTCAATTTCTGCTCCGATACTTGGTTTGAACTCGTCTAATTTTGCTTGTACATTTAGTTTTCGGATGTTGGGCATTGTCGCTACAACTGCGCTTTACTGTTTGATATACTTGGTTAGCTTCCAATTGATTCGTTTCTCAATTTTAACGTAATATCGCATCACTTGTCTTTCTCATTCCGCTTAATTCTTTGTCACATCGTCTGATTTTTTAATTGGTTTTCGCTCCTTGACTGTAATATTTATATACTACTTTTATATATTATTGGATATTATTATACTCATTCCATATAGTATTTATAAACTACTTTTATACGTTACTATATAAACATATCTGTTATATAAATTATATACACATTTCTAACTATTTATTACTTTATCTCCAAAGGGTCTTCGCGCAAGGTGCGTATCCCTCCGCATCTCTCGTCAGTTACATGATATATGTCGACTTCACTTGAGCACTTGAGTGGTGCCATTAGTGACGGTGGTTGTTGCGTCCATATCATACTTGGGTATTAGTTCATATCTTGACTTGCTTTGTTCTCTCGATTTTGAATTTTCTGTGAGTCTATCATTTGTTTCCAACAGATTTTGTCTGTGTTTTCTTCATCTTTTGATCTTTTCTGATTGTCTACGTTATTTGGCTTTGATTGTTGTCCTATTGCTTTGTAGGCTACTGAAATTTGCCTTTTTTATTTCTATCTCGGTTTTCTCCCTCTTCGCTATCATCTTTCTTTTTGTCCTGGTTTTTATTACATCGAGCCTTCTCAATCCTGTTGTCCTTGGCATTTATTTCTTTGATTATATCTTCATACATCTTGACTAGCATTTTTCTTCCATTTCTGATGTCATCAATTTCTTGTTTTTTACCGCTAGGTTTTCCTTGTATTCGGTGCCATTCTCCTACCAATGTTTCTAATTCTTCTTTTCTGGACACTATTCTCTCAGACTCTCTTTTATTGTCCGTGAAGTTTATTTCTCATCTCTTTAACAGGGCTTTTATCGTCTTTGGTAATGCATATTCGGATTTCATTGCTCTTTTTACTTATATATTTTCATTGCTTTCGAATTTGTTTACGTCTATGATTTCGTTATCAGATTTTCTTTTTTTCCATTTGATCAGTTTTGCTGCTGCTTCATCGTATCCTCTCTCGATTGCTTCAAGGATTGGGTTTAAATTTTGTCCTATTATTTGGATGTAATCTTGAATTCCATTTATCGTAACGAAATCTATTGCTCTTGCTTCTCGCGACATCATAATATAATTTAACATCGTTTTCCCTTTATTGTCCTTCTCATTTAGAGTTGATCCTGTTTTTAATAACTCCCTCAGAATTTTTGTTGGCGTATCTCTTGACACTGCAATCATCATGGGTGTTTGTCCTTTCTCATTTCTGATATTTGTATGTTGTCCACATTGGTTCATTATCTCGATAATTTCCATTGTTCATTCCTCGTTTTCGCGTTCTATGGCATGATGTAGTAGTTTATTACCTGCTATGTCAATTTTTGTGAATAATATTGGCATTCGATTCCTTAGGATGCTGATTTCCGCTGTTGATTTTGAGCCTTTTGCTTAGTTCGTGATCATCTTTGTTACTCCTTTTAATATCTCGGTGATATTCTTGTTTCCAGTCCATTTCGGCATTATTTCCTTAGTTATTTTGATGATTGCTTCCATCTGTTTCTTTCCACATGGGTTGTATTGTTGAGTTCGTCAATTACATCTTCTTTTGTCTCAATTTTCAATTCACTGACTGTTTTTGATCTGTCTTGCATATTAAGATTTCTCGTTTGTCGCTTTTGGATTCTCTTTTCGATTATTTATCCCTCTGAAATTTTATTAGCCATTAAAATATTTATTACCTCTTGTTCGATTGACGTCACTACTATTTCTATATTGTCTCCTGTTGTTTGTATAGATTTTGACTCCAATACTCTACTTTTAACGTTTATTTGAAGTTCCTCTTTCTTGACCTTTTCATTACTGTTTAGTCCTTGTAACATGTTTATTTTCGCTTTCCTTATCGATTCTTTTTCGATTTTTGTAGTAGTACCCTCGTATTTTGATATTTTGTTTTTTGTTTTTTCGATATCTTTTATCGCTGTTTTTTCTGCTTTTTCGTCGTCTCTCGTTCGGTGAACTCTTGAATTATCTTTATTTTTTTTCGCTGCTCGATTCTTGCTCTGATTTTATTTTGACCTCTTGAGTTTTGTCTTTCTTAATTACTTCATTTTCTTTGTCGTTATTTTCGTTATTTATTGTTATATCCTCCTCGCTGTTGACGACACACTGCTCCGCAGTGTGGATTTCTTTTGTATTGACTATTTTCGACATATTGCTTCTACTTGATATTTAATTTCTGTTCATCCGTCTTTGTCGAATTTCTTGGATTTCCTCTCTCTGTAATCTCTGCCATTCGATTTGTTGCTGTTCCGAATATTTTCTGGTCCATTAATATCGAACATCATTCCTGTTTCTCCTCGTATTACTTCGTTGTCTTTGATTGTTTGCGGATATTCGTTGAATCATACCTCCTAATTGCTCAATCTCTTGTCTTAGGTTGCTTTGTGTACTTTGACTATAATTGTTCGGTTTTAGTTTTCTCGATTTTCTCTGTATTGAACAACTTGCAGCTATATGTCCGTTTAGGTTGCAGTTGTAACAGGTTCTACTCTCGTATCTTGTGGTTGTCCTCATTATCGTCATATCTCTTCAATGTCTGACCCCCTTGTGTTGGGTTATTTTGTGGACTCTTCTTGAATTGGTTTGGTTTTTGTTGACCTTGAATTCTTCTTAGTCGACAATTCTTTGACATATGACTGCTTTGATTGCAATTAAAACAGATTATCATTTCTTCTCCTTCTGTGTGAACTCTTCTATCGCACCCTTGGCAATTCTTTAGTTGATAACCTCGGTCAGTTCGGCATCCTTCTTTTGAATAGATATTACATACTTGATTGTAGTTCGCGTTGTTAATCCTGAAATAATTATTATAATTTATAAATTTACCTCTACTGTCTTGAATTCTCTTAACTGGAATATCGCAAATTCGTGATGGTTTTTTAATATATTGATTTGTTTGCGGGTGCATATCTTTCGTTTGTCTTGTTGTTTCCATCGATACTTTTATTAGGTCTGATACTCGATCTTTTAACTCGGTTCGGTCCTTTCCTTTTTTTCGACTCTTTCTTCAATTGTGATTAATATTTTCTCTACTCGTATGATTTCCGTTTTCCATGTTTCAGCTATTTTCGTTTCAACTGTTTTCGTTTTCGAATTTCCAGTTTCTTTTTCGTCATTTAAATATTCTTAGTTGCATTTTCTTTCTGAATACATCTCCTGCACATTCCTCTTTAAAACTCGAATGTATTGATTCTTGCTTCCTCATTTCTGGTTCATCGCGTGTGATTTCGTACATTGTTGATTCTCTCAAATATATTTCTGTTTCATCCGTGTTTTTACTTGGCAACTCTTGATTAATTTCCTTTCGAAGTTTTTTCATCTCTTTACTCGTACTTGTTTTCAACTGAATTGGAATTTCTGGTTCGGGTGATTTCACGTTGTTTCCTTTATCGGTTAACTTTTCCGTTAATTTATCATATTTTTCGGCTTCTGTTTCCAAACTTTCTAATCTTGTTGTAATCATTGGTTCTACTATCGCTACTGTATTAGGTTTTCTATCTGTTGCTGCTTTTCACTCTCTTTGAATTCCAATACAATGGTTTATTTCTTTATCCTTGTTCTCGGTTTGTTTTGGTATATTTTCAGTTTCTCTACTCAATGGTTTCCTTGATTCCGGTTTCTCGTAACTCGTTTTCTTGATTCTATCTCTAGTTTATCGGCTCTATTATTCGTCGTTTACTTGATCTCTTTATTCTTTTGGTTTACTCGATCTCTTTATTCCTTGTCAATTATCTAAACATAAATAACACCTCTAGTACATATTATTCTACATAAATTTCCGCATTAATTTATCGTACTACTCTCACTGCTTTTCCTTAATTCTTTTCTCTGCGTCAACTTTTCTATCCTTTTTTTTTAAGTTTATTTTAAATTATCTATAACTCGTATCAAGTATCTATTTGCTTCGTCTAAATTATCCTTATAGTCGCATCAATTATCTATCCTGTCGTATCAATTAACTATTTTAATCAAATAAATCATCACCATCATATCAATAATCGTCTCGTTAACTATTCTCCTTTATCTCTTTATCGTTTATCCAAAAAAAATTCCTTAATCTCTATGCGCTATGGCCGTTTTACTTAACTACTCTCGTCTTTTTCCTTAAACTTCCTCCGCTGTTGCTCTATGGGCCTTTTTATTTAAATCTTCTTGTCTTTTTCCTTAAACTTTATTCGCTGTGATCGTTTTTCTTTTGATTCATCACCCTTCATTTTTAAGTCTATTTTGAATTATCTATATCTCGTAATAATTATCTATCGACCTCGTATCAATTATCTATATAGTCTTATCAATTATCTATGTGGTCGCATTAGTTATCTATATTACAATAATAAAATCATTATATTCATACTCTCATTCAATCTGTAAATTATTTTTCCTATGTCTCATTGATTTAAAAATCGTTTACTTAATCCTCAGTCGCTCTATGGCCTTATCATTCCGTTGGCTCTCTGGGGCCTTCGTCATCTTATTTCTAACTGGCATTCTGTGGCCTTCAATCTCTAATCTCATTTCAACTGGCACTCTATGGCCTTTAATATCTAATCATAATCATATCTCATCCGGCGCTCTATGGCCTCTAATATCTAATCATAATCATATCTCATCCGGCGCTCTATGGCCTCTAATATCTAAACATATTGTCTCATCTAATCATATCTTATTTAATCATAATCATATCTCAACTTTAATATCTAATCATATCCTATTTAACTATAATCATAAATCATCTTTAGTATCTAATCTTGATCACATCTTTACTGTTATAACCATATCTTATTTCAAGATCATCTCTTATCTTTAACATCTAATCATAATCATATCTAATCATAATCGTATGATATCTGTTCTCATCTTTAATCATAATCATATCTCATCTTTAATATCAAAGTTGAGTTTCATCAGTGACTTTTGGGTGAGTTTGAGGCCTCACACTGACTCTCAATCCATGGCGTCTTTTGTCTAGCGCATTTGACAGGTTACGCCTTCCTCACCGCCATTCGGATATTCGGTACTCGGTGTGGGATCCGGGTTTTTGTACCGAACTCCTCTCTGGGAAAACTAAAAAAAACATTCCCTCAGTACTCGGTGTGGGATCCAAGTTGTGTACCTCGGAGAATATAAAAGTATGGAAATGCCTAGACGTTCGACCAAGTTCCAAAAACGGTTTACTTGATTTCCCGAATAGTGAAAAGAAAAGGAAGCGATAAATGGGCGCGGAAATTCCTAATATATCTATCTACTATCCGTCCGCTCCCCCGTCAGATTTCCGGCACAATTTGGCCGCCCTGATCTGATCCTTAGTAGGTCCCTTCGAGTATGAACCGTTCACCGGTTAGTTCACATCTCGCCTACCGTTTGGTGTCCTCGATACTCGATGTGGGATCCGGGTTGTGTATCGAGTCCCGCCCAGAAATAAAAATAAATTCGTTCGATACTCGGTGTGGTATCCGGGTTTTTGTATCGAACGGCTCAGCGCTACCAGTCCCTTGGCTGATAACATCCTGAATACGACAGTCCGTAGCTGTCCTCTGGTGCCTCATCACCAGCTAGGGAAAAAAAGAATATCTCTAGGTACCTTTAACGTCTAAATCATGCGCATTTTTTCAATTTTTATTTTTATTTTCGGTTTCCCCTTCACTTTCCCAATTCAAAAATTGTAGTAATCGCGTTGGTTTGTTCCCCAGAGAGGTGATCAATCTCTCGCCAGAAACTCCTCAACATTTGCGACGGTACCTACTACCTTCCTCTCCTCGGGTTGATCAGGGTTCTCCATCGGAATAAGCGTGCTATCGTTATGATAGCTCGGTTTTAAATCTTACTTTCCAGTATCATTTCCATATAATATAATATAAATAACACTACAAAATACACTAACAAAATGATGCATCGAAACTTTTACCGTACCTTATGTGTGATTTTTCAGCTTTCACTGTTTAAGTTGGGTTTTACTTGTCCACTCAGAATTTATTTAACGGCTTTCATGAAGTTTTCGGCTTTTTCCGCATGTTTTACACCTTTCAGTTGCTATTGTTGTCTCATTTATTATTATTATTAATCTCAACTCATCGTACTCATTTTCAATCATCATTTTCCTCTGGTTGCTAACTATTATTCTCGTAATTCATTTTTATCTCTAATCCTTTATTTTCATTAATAACAAGCATCATCATTTTATTCATCTACGCTCATTTCTTACTATTCATTTCATTTACACCTGAACATTTCCTTTTATCTACGCCTAAGTTTCTCCATCATCTGGATTATCTTTTCGTCAATTTCTCTAACTTAATCGATTATCTGTTCTCGTTTAGTATCTAATTTGGCTTTACTTGGCCTCATGTCTTTTGTAATACGTACAATCAATTGTTCGTTACTTCCGCTAATATTTCTCATCTCATAGGAGTAGGGGTTCGAAATCGTTGCAACCTTTTCCGTTAATAATTTGATCTTTAATTTAATTACTTTCAATTAATCGTTTATTACGTTTAGAATTATTTTAACTGACTTGGTGATCACGTCTTATTTCAAACAATTTTAATCCAGTAATTTCTAGTTTTCCAATTTTTTACGAACTCTTAGACGACCCGTATTTTTGTGGTTTCCCCTTTTTTTAATCACTTTAACCCTCGTGATTTCCACCTTTTCCCTGTTTTTATTATTTTAATTTTTATTTATTTATCTATTTTTTATATTTTTATTACTACTTCTACGGTTTTTTGGATGATATTTA
Source organism: Schmidtea mediterranea (assembly GCA_022537955.1). NCBI lineage: Eukaryota > Metazoa > Platyhelminthes > Tricladida > Dugesiidae > Schmidtea > Schmidtea mediterranea. The sequence continues at coordinate 22,525,270 of CM039682.1, forward strand.
CACGATGATTCCATTGATTTATACAACCTACCCATAATTTTATTTTTATTTATAGTTTCCTGTTTCTTTGATTCCTGCTCTACAAATATTGATAATTTTATCCCCACTTTCCTGTTGAATCGTTTCATTTTTGAAATTTTGTGTATCTAATATTTTAATTTATTTACATATATTGATATTTTCCTCTCTTATTACAATACTCGTCATTCATGAGTTTTCTAAACTGTTGTTTTGTTTCATCATATTGTTGGGGTTGTCGGTGACTTCGAATAGAAATTATTGTCGATCTGACTCCAAGCGTGCTTTAAACAACAGTAACGAACTCCAAACGATATAAACTTTATTGATTAATACACTTTGTCTCCACTGATTTACAAAAATATTTACAATTCACTTTCAAAATTTTTAATTTCTTCACAATTTTCTGAATTCTAGAGTATTCGGAGGTTTTGACCCATTGTAACTTTTTATCAAAAGTTCACACGATTATAGTTCTATGGTAATTTTTGATCGTCTTATTATTCTACACAATATATCAAAAATTAAAAAATTTTTGGCCAAAGTTGTGACTCTTTATAATTTCTTATCTAAAGCTTTGATGACTAAAGTTCTATTGGCAATTTTGCTTGTTTCGTCGATCTCTACAACATATCAAAAATTAAAAATTTTTACTAAGGTTTTGACCCTTTATAACTTTTGACCCAGAAGTCAGACTGCCATACTTTTTTTAGTAAATATTGCTCAGCTTCTCAAGCTCTACAACATATCAAAAATTAAAAATTTTGAAGGTTTGACCCTTTATAACGTCTTATCCAAAGGTTAAAAAATCGTAATTTTATCGTCACATTTGCCATATTATCGTTCTCTACAACATATCAAAAATAAAATTTTTTGCCCAAGATTTTGACAATTAATAACTCTTGGTCCAGAAATCTGACAACCACAGTTCCATTGTAAAATTTGCTCAGCTCGTCAAGCTCTGCAACATATCAAAAATTAGAATTTTTGAAGGTTTGACCCTTAATAACTTTTTATCCAAAGGTTGGAAGATCCTAATTTTATCACCACCTTTGCCATTTCATCGTTCTGTACAACATATTAAAAATATTTTTTTTGACCAAAGTTGGAGCCTTTTTAGCTTCGAACCTTTAGAAGATATGACCATGGTTCTATTGGCAATTTTATTAAGCTCGTTCTTCTCTACAACGTATCAAAATTATATTTTTGGTCAAGGTTTGACCCTTTACACCTTTGAAGTTCGATAAGATACCACTATAGTTCCATTGACAATAATACTCAATTCACCGTCCTGTACAACATATCAAAAATAAATTTTTTTGACCAAAGTTTGAACCTTTGTAACTTCGAATCTTTAGAAAATACAACCATAGATCAATTGGCATTTTTACTCAGCTCATCGTTCTCTACATAATATCATCGAACTGTTTTCTCATCGTCAATAAGTCGATCGTTTTCCTTCGTTTGTTGTTAAGTTCCATTCTTTAGTTCATCCTCTCTCCGTGGTCCGACAAAATGTCGTTCCGACATTTCTGTTTAATAAAAAGATTCTTACTCTGGTTTCTTCTGGTTTTCTAGCTAAGAAATGATTTTTATTCCCGGCTGAGGGTGTTCCAACAAAGTATTTGTTATTTCCTCTTTTCAATTGGCTTTTGCTTCCTGTTATTTTTCGTGTCGTTTGATTTTACCAAGAAAACCACTTTCATCCCGACTGAGCCTCCAAATTTGTATGGTGGGTTTCTGGGTGTTGATATTTTGAAACTATATGGTTGTTACCCAGACAACCCCATACAAATATCCTTTTGCTTACCACTCGGCACCCGTTGCTAAGCAACGTTTGAACTGTGTTCGAGTGGGTAGATCGTCCGCAAAAAGTGAGCGCTATTGCTAATGCTATAATTGACCGAACGATCCATGGGTTCAATGAGCTGCCGATAGAAGGCCTGTGCTCGATTTCGATTTTTAGGTCCCATTATTCTCCTAACTCCTTCAAATGTTAACCTATACTCTCATATCCTTTATGTTTATGTCTATTCCCATAATTCTTCTTATCGTTTTCCGTGTTGATGATTATTCTATGGCATGTACACCCTTTGTTATGTTAAATATTCTAACAGTATCTCTCTTACCCTTATCCCTATTACAACCACAATGTTCTCTATTGATACTTGTATTGTCATTGTTACTATTATATGTATTACCTTTATTAATTGTTACTACTATTACATTTATTATCATTCTTATTACTATAATTACCATTATATTTATAATTATTACTATTACTATCATAATTATTATTATTATTATTATTATTATTATTATTATCACTATTATCACTTTTATTATTATTATTATTATTATTATTATTATTATTATTATTATTATTATTATTATTATTATCAAGTTTTTAGTAGGGATCCTTCCTTATTCCTCAGCTTTATAAAATATTTTTCTTATATAAAGATTGAGAACTATTTATTCGCTATGTATTTTTTACTAAACGCTATGTATTTTATAAACACTTTCTATGTAGATAAATACACAGTATCAGTAGAGTAAAACACTTCTATGTTAATTAATTAATTCTAGATATTTAATACATTCGGTAAGTAATTAATTAAAAACTATGTAAAATAAAAAAAACGATATGTCAATTAATAAAATCCATCAATAAATCTTAATTTTTTTTTAAGATGTTCTTAGATCTTATTTTTTTTCGACAATTATTACAAACTTTCAATAAAGCGGTATGTTTTTCTACGTAAAGTCTTTATTTATTATAAACAAAATTAAAACAAATACTGAACTTATAATGGCTAATAATTTTGCAGAAGTTGAAGATTATCAGTCTGATCTTGAGTTTGATATTGAAGTTACAAGTTTAAAGAAACCACGAGCCAAAAAAGTGTCCAAAGTTTGGACTCATGAAAAAGTATTTAAATGTGCTGAAGAAGCAAAAAATGCAATTAAAGAAGAGAAGATATGGAGTTACTCTTATTCCAACAAAACTGAAGAAGGTAAAAAAGTTTACTATCGATGCAATCAAGTTAAATTTAAAGGCAAGCAATGTGATTCTGCATTACATTTACTTTACGACTTAAGATCAGACGAAGTTATTCTTTTTAAGGCAGAGGCTGAGCATAAGCATAAAGAAAACATGTTTAAATCTGCAATATCTAACAAAGCTAAAGAACTAATTAAAGAGTTGTTTAAGCTTAAAGTAAAACCTAAGAGAATGTTAGAAATCTTTCATGAATGAGGTATAAAGCCTGTTCCTACTACTATACAATTAAGAAATCAATTAAACAAGATTAGAAATGAAGTTTACGGGCCACCAGTAATAAGTTTAGGTGAGCTTGAAAATTGGCTTCAATCATCATCTTCTATACCAGAGTTAGAAGATGAAGACTTTGTAGTCAATTATAAAATAACTTATTCCTATGAATATGAGTGTGAAGAGAGTAATGAAGAAAGCGATGAAGATGAAGAAAACCACGGCTTTAAATTTAGATTTTTTATAAGTACAATAAGATTACTTAAGCTAGCCTCAGCATCAACAATTTTAAATGCTGATGCAACTTATAAACTGGTTTGGCAGGGCTATCCAATTTTAATCATTGGTACAACCGATTTAGATAGGCATTTTCATTTCGTTTGGATAGGTATATGTACCAATGAAAAAACTGCTGATTTTAATTTTATTTTTTCAAGTATCAATATTGGCTTGAAAAAAATAAATGCATCATTATTCAATCCTCGTGTATTGATTTCTGATTTTTCTAACGCTATACGTAAAGCTTATTTACAAATTTTTAATAAAAATGAAATTGTGATGTGTTTGGCACATATGCGTAGAAATTGTGTCAAAAAATCGAGTCTTTAGTAGCTAAAGAAGATCAAAACGAATTAATTGAAGATGTAGATCAACTTCAATTGTCACAAAGCCAAGTCATTTTTGAAAAAGCAAGTTCTCTATTTGTTAAAAAATAGAGACAAAAAAAGCGACTGAGTTTTTAGACTATATGAATATGATGTGGCTTACGACACACAATACTTGGTATGAAGGATACATGCCCTTCACGCCAAGTGCTAAAAATAATCTAGAGTCAAATAATCGAGTTCTTAAAGACGAAGAAACTATTAGAGAGCGCACGCCATTATCTAGATTTAGCAAACAAGCTTTAGATATTGTTAAAAAGTGGTCACTAGCATATCCTCGAAGTCTGAAGGAGTTTATTACAAAACAATCAATCGACACAGCATTATGGACACAGCCTTATCAATGGACTAAAGAAAGCAAAGCAATTTTTTCGGTGCCCCAAGAACAGTCAAGAAACTGCTATGTTTCAGCTAGTGACGCAACTATAACTCAAGAAGACATTGACAAAGTTGAAAAGATGCGCTGGACAACATTCGATCAATTTACGAAGCGAGCTTTTACTGTCTGGCGCATTAATTTACCAAACGATAAAGCCAATTGGGCCGATGGTCAGTGCAATTGTCTAGCATTTAAAAAAAAATTTATTTGCAAGCATGTTGTCGGCATTTCAATCAGACTTAAATATAGCAAAGTACCGGCAGTAGCTAAGAATACTTCTATTGGAAGTAAACTACCAAGAGGAAGACCAACTAAAGCTAAAAAAGCCTTATTAAAACCATAATTTCTAATATTTTTATAATAGTCTTTGTGAAATAGTCTTTGTATTTTTATGGATTTTTTTATTGTGTCACTTTTTGTTTATTCTTATGAATTTTTCATTGTTTTACTTAGTTTTTGTATTTTTTTACTTATAAAAATTAAAAATATTACCTATTATAAAATAATTAAATACCTAATGAATTCTATTTTTTTATTTATATAATTAATATAATACCTAGCATTTTATAAATATTTACTTAGAAAAAAATACATAAAGGCACTAATAAAATACATAGCGAATAAATAGGAGCCATAAAGATTTAGCCGTAATCCATCCGTATCTTACAGTTTTCGATAAAGTATTCTTGTTAATTCGAAAGATTTTAGCAGCGTTCCGCTCTGATTTTACGGTTTTATCCTTATTCTGCAGTTTTTAATAAATTATTTTCATCGATTCGGAAAATTTGAGCAGCGTTCCGCCCTTATTTTACAGTTTTATGATAAAAGTTTCAATTATTTCCGAAAATTTGCGCAGCGTTCCGCCCATATTTTCCGTCTCAATTCAACATGATTTATTTAATTCTTATATATTATTTAAAACATTATTTTTCATGATTTTTGTCGTTCGGATTAATCTTTTTCCGATGGCTATTTATTTTAACTGTTGCAACAAATTCTCAATTTTTCCCCGCTACCCTTTCCCTCTCTTTGTCCTTATGGTCTACGTATGTTCATGTTATATTTGATGAGTGCCCACTGGACTACTCAGTGTTAGTGATTTTTAGCCGATTGTTGTTAAAGATTTTAGGTCGAATTTAGAGGAAATGAGTGGCGGAGGAGCAGCTAAAACACTGCCTCCCCTCCTCCCAGTTTCCCCTATAACGATAAAATTGACGTTCAGGCCTTGCGTTATTCACACCGGAACCTTCACGAGCACAGGCTATTGGCAGGTAAACTGCTCCTACACAGCCTGAATTGTGTGTAGATTTTATTGACTTGCGGTGCGTGAGTGGCTGTGGGCCAAAAAAGGAAATCATAAATAAATTTTAATATAGTATTTGTAACAAAAGTTTCGACGCACGAAGGTTGTAGATAAAAAATATTTATTCAGCATATTACATCATACATGTTAAATTTGTTTGGCCGCATACGGCAATTGGTAATTCATAAAAACATTGTGAGTATTTCGTAAATACCATTAGAAAATCATTGTGTCCATTCCATTAATATTATTCGAAAATTCACCGTGTACATTCCATTTAATTCAAAAATTCACTGCGTATATTCCATAAATTTAATTCTAAAATTCACCGTGTACATTCTATTAATTCCAGCCGAAAAATTCAATCAATAATTATACACTAGCCGAGAGTGGTCGTGTTCAGGCAAAACACTTACTCGTGTTAATTGCCTGAAAGCACGGCTCTCGACTAGTTACGCACATCAACTAATTTTCTAAAACTAAGTTGCAACTAAAATTGAAATTTTTCTCTCCGAAAAATAAGACTGAAAAATTGTGAAAACACATCGGTATATATACCTATAATTTGGCCTTAACCTTGCGTGTTAATTTTATTGCGATTAAACAAAATTCAACCTTGAAATTATTTGTGTTATCTAAATTAAATATTTATTTATTTCTTAATTTAAATTGGTAATTTATTTTTAACATTTTTAAATAAATATATTCAGCTAAAAATATTTTATTTTTATTCATTTAATTCATTAATTTTTACTTTTATATAAATGGTCACTTTACGATCAAATTTTCTTGTTATTATGTTATTTTATATGTAGATTTCGTGCGGTTCTTGATGCATTTTGTATTTATTTTATTTTACTTTTATGTTTTTTAATTTTATATTTATTTATATTCTCTCAGATTTTAAAGTGTTTAGTTGGTGTTGTATATTGTATTTTAAGTTATCTTGGTGCTGGGTTTTCATGCTGTATTACTGATGCATTTAAACAATTCTCAAGGCTATTTGTGTGCTGGCCCAACAGAACTGTGTTCGAGTGGATGGATCGTTCACAAAAAGTTAGCGCTAATACTTATGCTATAATTGACCGAACGATCCGTAAGTCCAACGAGTTGCCGATAGAAAGCCTGTGCTCGATTTTGATTTTTAGATCCCATCCTTCTGTTGGGCCAGAACAAAAACGGCCTTGAAAATCCTTCAAATGTATCAGTAATATAGCACGAATATTCAGCAATAAGATAACGTAAAATACAACATCAACTAAACACTCTAAAATTTTAGAGAATATTGTGGGGTTTGTGGTTAGTGTAACCTTGAACCTAAATAGAATCTTTCTTTGCCCTCTAATGGTTACCCGTTGCTAAGCAATGTCGGTGCAGTGTTGGGCTAGTAAAAGGTTTTGTTTAAATGGATTGGAAATAGCACGCAAACACAACATGCAGATATAAAATCGGACCCATAAACATCAAATAACCACCTCAAAATTCGAGAAACACACATGTTGGGCAAAAATTAAATCAGACTATTTTGTTTGACCAGCACGATAACTGACTGTGTGTTTTGAGCTGATAACTTAAAATTTAGTAAAAATAGAAAATATAACAAAAATAAAATAAATAAAAATAAAATAAAAAATTTTGGTACATAAAATAGAAAAAATTGATTTAAAATCAAAAAGAATAAATTTTTACAATTTTAGAATATTCTAAAAAAAACTTTGTTTTAATGCATCGAAACACACACACGAACAATCGTGATATATAAGGTAGTACTGGGCAGACAGATTTCAGTACGTTTTAAAATTTTACAGTACATTTTATTATCTTACAATACATTTTCACTTACATACTAACTCTCTCAAATTACTTTATTATTTTACTTTGTGCAATTGCTCGTCGATTATTATCCTGAATCTGTTTATTGAAAAAATTTTGAGACAAGTAAAATTTTTTGGATTTTTATATGAAATTAATAGAATTTTTGTTAACCCAATTTTTGTTATCATTATGTTATGTAATTTATTGATTTAATTACAATAATTTTTGATCACTAATTTTAGTTTCTGTTATTTCATTTAAATTCTAACTTACGCACTTTTAACGAATGGTTTTTATTCATGACCGAACCCCATCTCGATGGAGTGGCATCACTAAATTTCTTCAAATAAATTTATATTGTTTTTACCGACTGCGCGTAGTGATAAACTACGGACTGTAGTACCCAGGAGGAAAGATTGCTGTGAGGGCGGTGGTTCAGAACAGCTCAGCTTTTTCCCACGCTAACCCCGCCGCCCACTGGTCAATATAACCGAGTGAGGTCATGGGGGAAGATCTAAAATCATTTAACATAAATAGAAGAATAAAAAACGACTGGTTAAGGAAAAGAAAAAAATCAATTAAAGAAGTTAGAACGACTACAGAGATATGGATATGAACAGTAGTAAACGTTTTTGAAAAACCTATAAAACAGAATTCGATATAATAAACCGATAGTAACAAGACTAGGTATAAAAGATTTAAAGCCTCAATCACGGACGAAAAAGTAAAATTTTCTTTAATCCATTTCAACCTCGCAGAATATCTTCAAATAACTGTAGTTTAGATACCGACTTAATTTATAGTATATCATGAGTCGATGACAAGATAAAACCGCGAAGCTAATCCAGTAAACTCACAATAAATAATTGTTCAAAAATCTAGCCCTTAAAAAGAAAAACCCAATTTTAATTATGAATCATATTAATACTACTTACAAAAATTATTCTTCAATATTTTTATTTGTAAAGGAAAAAATCCGATTTTAGTTGTGAACCACCTTAATACTACTTACAAAATAATAATAAAGGATTCATCAAAGAAAACCCAATTCTAATCGCGAACCATAGTAATATTACTTACAATGATACTACTTACTATTAACCTTATTATTATTCATATTTTATCATCAACCTTATAAGTATCATTTCTATTACTGTCATTGTTATTATCATTGTTATTATTATTTTATCATTATTATTATTATTGTCGAGTTCATTGTTAAATTATTATTAACGTGGCTATTGGTGTAATGATCATCATTATTATCTTATCATTAACCTTATTACTATTATTATTACAGATGTGGGGTTTTTTGGTTTCGCTAACCTTGACTCCAAATGAAAATGTTTTCCTACTCCCAATAGTTACCCGTTGCTAAGCAACGTTGGAGATGAAACTATTGGTTTTTAAGATCACCAAAAGTGAGCGCCACATAGGAACTACTCTGGCCCGACCTCAAACTGTGTTCAACGCACTGCCGTTAGAAGACGTGTGTGTGATTTACTTTTCGTGGTCCCTCATCTGTATGAATGATCTACCCTTCTTCGAATAACTTTCTATAAGCGATGCCTAAACTTGTCAGCGAATATTTTCGAGATTTTTATTGGGTCAAACTTCAGCTAATTAATTCACACAAAACAAAAACTTTATTGACAATCACTATGACATTTTCGACTCATCGTCCTTGTTTTTTCGTGGCTCGACGTTTGGCGCGTTCTGCCTTTCCTGATCTACACTTAGTGACTCTAGATGCGGTCTCAGTTCTGGTCATCGACTCTCGGTAAGCCAATTGAGCTGGCGCGAAGACGAGTGGGTGGGTCACCGCGTTGCCCTCCTGGCACGCCGATAACACTACCTCAAGGCCGCGTATTTGGACCTTCTGCGCCTGGGTGAGCTGGTTCTCCTCAGCCCACCCTCGCTGTGCCGCCGTCATTTTCTGATAAATTTTCTTGGCCCTGCCTGGCTCAAACCAGGTGGCCTTAATCTGTTGAATCTCTTGATTGAGTTGGGTTATTTGTTGTCGTAGATTCCTATTGGTTGTATAAACTTGGTGGAATTCTTGTCGAGAAATCCGGGCTGAACTCATGTCTAAAAGGAAATTATACTATTTATTCTAATTATATATCCAGAGTTGGTAGTTATTAGTCGCATCCCACCCGCATGACAATGTTTATAGACGAAGGGGTTCATGACATCGGTTCGGTACCGATACTAGCGTTCAACGTCTACTAAGAATTGTAGATATCATCATGTTAAAGGCGTTCCTTAGGACATCTATTAACAAATCATTCGTACTAATGATAGGACTATATTAAAATTACTCTTTAGGAAATCACTAATAAAGATTTATTGATTATACTACACAAAATTATCCAGGTTAGCGTGGGTTAAACCGAGGTTAAACCAATTTTTCCTCTACATTCCTTAACTCTCATGGGAGGACTCTCCGCGGAAGCACCACATCCATTGTCTCCAACCGGCCACGAAAACCTGGATCATTGAGTTCGAAGGAAACATTGTAATTCGGGGCGTACCCATCCGTGCTGGGTATTCTGCCCTCTGCAATGTCTTTGTTCACTTGGGCCAGGTAACGTCTGGCCTTGATGATTTGCCGCTCGGTTTCTTTCTGGTATTCTTCTAGTCGGCCTAATATGAATTCTGCTTGGCCGCGGATCTCTATGGCGGGATTCCGACCGGGTTCGCGTTTTATGGCCACGTAAGGGAGTTCTACGTCTTCCGAACTCCCTTGGTTCCCGAATCTCGTTTCTCGTACGGGGGATATCGAAAATCCCGCGTCCCACATCGCTTGTCTACACCTGGCTGCTGAGTGCGCGAGGAAACGTGCGATGACTCGCGACGCATCTATCCAGGAGTCTTCTAAATTATAATATATTAATCGTCTTTTCACCCATTTTGGTTCTTGCGGTCGAGTGGTCGGCTAAGAGGGTCTGTAACATCCCACTTCACATGAGAAGGCTATGCAGTCGGATGTACGCTATAGCAGTAAATACATCAAAGTTATTCAAAATAAAAGTTAAAATTGATAATGCGTGCCATATAAAACAATAAATAAGAAACAACATTATTGAAAACAGATTCACTATTTCGCTGTCGTGATATATCATTTTACAGTTAGTTCAGGTTACCATATTTATATAATATAAATTTTTTATTAATATATCATATTTATATAATATAAATTTTTTATTAATATATCATATATTATTATATATTACCATATTTATATAATATAAAAATTTATTAATATATATTTAGTAATTTTAAATTACTATAATTATTATTAACTAATAATTTTCATATTTATACTAAAACATTAATAATTAATTTCAATTTTATATTTAATTTTAATAAACTATTTAATTGATATTATTAAATAAGAAAAATTGTTTCCAAAGGAATCCAATCGGGACAAATATTTGAGTTGTCCAAATATGTTTAAAATTGAATTAATGACTTTAAAACGACATTCTTTGGAGTATCCTAGAGTCTGATCTCAGCATTTTCGTATGAAGTTCTTAATCTACAGCAAGTTCGTCACGGTTATCACGGGATCATTAGGGTCGAAAAATATTAATGCCTCTTTCATCACTCGGTTCAATCTCGTCGTATTGATCATGATTCCCATTCGACGTACCAAAATCGTTATGAGCGTTACTCACGGAAAATTTATCCAGATTTAGGCGTTATGGGTTTCGCCTTTATGTGTAGGAGCTTCGATGCCATTATTATGATTCTATGGGGTTTTTGAAGTCAGTAATATCGAGAATGTTTTGGTTTCATTTTTGATTAATTTTTGTACTTGAAATCGGTTATCATCATCCTGGACTCGAGCATCACTATGATGTCACTATGATCGAAACGACCTTTAAACTACCGATATTGCCGTCATTATCCTGAAAAGGAATGTTTAGTTTTTAGAATTTATCGGCGTATGAAATCCTAAAGTTTATTTATTATTCCGTATCAGAAAATTACTAATGATTATCATCTTAATATGTCTAAACTTTGCTTTATGAATATTGTTACCATAAAATAGACTAATGAATTCTTTATTCAATTAATAACACCTAACATACCATTCCCCATAACGCATTAAATACGATCTAAATAGACATTAGGTAAGGCCTTAAATAATCAATCAAAACTAACCTATAACAACTGTGTGAGTATGTCATAGCCTAAGTAGACATTAAATAAGACCTGGAAATATTAAATAGCACTCTACAATATAAAATGACAGAAAGATTTAACGAGAAAAGAAAAAACATTCCTGCACACAATCGCGGTATACGCTATTTTGACATTAAAGAATATTAGTAATTCGACAATAAATTTGCACCCGCAAGTTTTATTTAATTTAATTTGAAATTATAAATATTTTGGTATTTTAATATCATTTTATATAACAAGATTATCGAACGTTTGTAATTAAAATTTAACTAATTTGTAAAGTAGAGATAAAACTCTATTTTAGAAATAAACAAAATTTTTAATGAATATTTTATTTTTATTGTAAAACACCTGTAATATTTTCAAAAAGGAAAAATATTTTTAAAACAAGTTTCAAAAACAACAATGAAATAAAAATTTATTTTAATTTCACATTACTTAAAATTCTTATTTAAAAATACATATATATTTTTATAAAAATTAAAAACATGCGTACTTAGTGAAATTACTATAGTGAGGGTGCAATTAAATGTCCAAACAGGTTCTATTAAATGTCGATTGGTTTCGGATCATAAATTTTATTATCGATTCACATGGAGTTCATAGTAACTTTCAACCCTCTCTGATTTTATCATCGATGGCAAAGTTGAAGAGCCGAATAAAACAAGTCAACCAATTTGATTAATGGTGGGTTTCTGGGTGTTGATATTTGAAACTATATGGTTGTTACCCAGACAACCCCATACAAATATTTTTCGCTTACCACTCGGCATCCGTTGCTAAGCAACGTTGGAACTGTGTTCGAGTGGGTAGATCGTCCGCAAAAAGTGAGCGCTATTGCTAATGCTATAATTGACTGAACGATCCATGGGTCCAACGAGCTGCCAATAGAAAGCCTGTGCTCGATTTCAAATTTTAGGTCCCATTAGTCTCCTATCTCCTTCGAATGTTAATCCATGCTGTTATCTCATTTATCCTTACGTCTATTCCCATAGTCCTACTTATCGTTGTCCATGTTGATGATTTTGCTATGACCTGTAAACCCTTTGTTATGCAAGTATACACAAGGTATCTCTCTTACCCTTATTTCTATTATAACTGCAATGTTCCCTATTATTATTGCTAGCATTATCATTGTTACTATTATATGTATTACCAGTAGTGGGATGTGTCACCGCTAGATCGTGTCACCGCTAGATCGTGTCACCGCTAGATCGTGTCACCGCTAGATCGTGTCACCGCTAGATCGTGTCACCGCTAGATCGTATCAGCACTAGATCAACCCCCGGGGGTAAATCATTTGATTTTTCTTAGTCTAAAAGTACAAAAAAGTTTAAGGCAAAGACAGTGACTCACTCAAGGTCATTGAAACAAAGACCATGACTCATCATTTTTCTCAAGGTCATTAGATGAGTCATAATATTTTTTCAAGGTCATTTAAAAGAATCTAAAGGTCATTGGATGACTCATGATTTTTCATGTCACCACTGGATCACTCATTCAAGGTCATTGAATGATTCATAATAATTTCTCAAGGTCATTGAAACAAAGACCATTTATTTTTATCATTATTATTAATATTATTATTATTATTATTTTTATTATTATTATAAATATTATAATTGTTATTATTATTATAAATATTATAGTTTTTAGTATTATTATAATTATTGTTATTATTATTATTATTATTAATTTTATTATTATTATAATATTATAATTGTTATTATTAGTATTGTTATTATTATTATTATTATTATTATTATTATTATTATTATTATTAATATTATTATTATTATTATTATTATTTTTATTATTATTATTATTTTTATTATAATTATTATAGGTATTATTATTATTATTATTATTATTATTATTATTGTTAATATTATTATTATTATTATAATTATAATTGTTATTATTATTATTATTATTTTTATTATTATTATTATAGTTATTATTATTATTATTATTATTATTATTATTATTATTATTATTATTATTATTGTTATTATTATTATTATTATTGTTATTATTATTATTATTATTGTTTTTATTATTATTATTATTTTTATTATTATTATTGTTACATTTTTGACACGTCGGAAGTTCCTTTATAATTTATATTTGATAACATAATTAAACAGCAATGAAATATTAATCTATATATATATAATTTTTAGAAAGAGTCCATTAAATTATATAATATAAACAATAACCTATAATTATACAAATTAATAATGGAATTAAGAAATGATGCGGTATATCAAATCGTCGGCCCGAGTGGTAGTGGTAAAACTATGTTTGTGTGCGAATTACTGAAATTTAATTTATTTCAAACAAAATTCAACAAGATTTATTGGCATAGAGGTCCAGATGAAGAACATGGATTAACTCAAGATAATTTCTGTAAATTGAAAAACATGAAAATAGTAAAGGGTTTTGATAAAAACTGGTCATGTCGTTTAAGGAAAGGTGATGTAATCATTATCGATGATTTGTATCAGGAAGCTAATAAAGAAAAGGATTTTAATAATTTATTCACAAAAATCAGTAGACATGTTGGTGTTACTGTGATCTTTATTACTCAAAATCTATTTCATCAGGTTGGCGCGCATCGAACAAGGAATTTAAATGTTCAATATTTAGTTATTTTCAAGAATCCTAGAGATGCAACAGTTATTGATTTTCTTGCTCGACAAGCATACCCTAATAATCGTAATTTTCTCATCAGTGCATTTCAAGATGCTACAAAATCACCACATGGATATATATTTCTTGATTTCATCCAACAATGCAATGATGATTTACGGGTAAAAACAGATATTTTCAATCAAGAAGGTGCCATGGTTATAAACAAAGTTGAAAACATTAACATGTAAAAATGTTTATGAAATCCAGGCTTAAAAATGTTCGAAAACTTAGACAAAGTATTAAAAAGAAAATAAAGAACACAGTTCCACCAAAGACTAGTTATACACAATCTAAAAAACTAATAACTGAGAATTTTCCCGTAATGAGTCTAATTTCGAAAAACATTATTAAAGGAGTAAAAACTAAAGTTGTTAAAATTGTAAAAAATCATAGGAGTTTCCCATATATTTATGTATTGTTAAAGGTATGTCTATTTTACAATCATTTCAAAATTTTGTTGTCGATGATTTACTCAAAATTCTATTAAAAGTAGTCAGAGGTAAAATTAAAATCAGTAAATCTAAAAAACTAGTATTGAATAAACATCGTAAGCCTTTGTTATAGCTTGTAAATAATAAAAATCGTCAGCAAATGAGAAAAATCATATATAAACAACAAGACGGTTTTATCGGAGCAATGTTACCATTAGCAATATCATTATTATCACAATAAACGATAGGACAATCATTACCTAATGTCAAATTAAAATTTAAATCATTTTGTTGTAATGGAGAAGATTTGGACGAACCCAGAAGACGAGACAAGTTTCAGTGGAGTGGCAAAGTTAAAGAAAAGAGTCCCAAATTCGAAAAAGGAAACGCAAAAGTGGTTGTCAGATCAGCTTGCGAACAGTTTAAACAAACCGATGAGGAAAAGATTACCAACGAGAGTGTATAAGACATTCGGTATTAATGATTTATGGCAAATGGAATTGATGGAGATGATTCCGTTTTAGAAGATTAACAAGGGTTATAAATATATTTAAACGTGTATTGATGTTTTCAGTCGTTTGGCCCGAGGTGTGCCAACAAAGACAAAATCTGCAGAGGAAATATCTAAAGCAATATATTTTATTTAAAAATGGGCATACAGACAACTTGCAAACCGATTTAGTTATTATTATTATTATTATTATTATTATTATTATTATTATTATTATTATTATTATTATTATTATTATTATTATTATTATATTATTATTATTATTATTATTATTATTATTATTATTATTATTATTATTATTTTAGGCTAGGAGTTTTACAATAGTAAAGTTAAGCAAATCCTGGATCGTCTCAAAATAAATCATTATTCTGTATATTCTCAATACAAAGCCGCACATGTTGAAAGATTTAACCGGACATTGAGGGATAGATTGAAGAAATATTTCGTGCATCAAGGTAATAAAATATGTATAAATGTTATACCGAAAATACTAGTTAGTTATAATAATTCATCACATCAAGGTGTGGAGGTTTTGAGACCTGTAAATATCAGCTCAAAAACACGATTACGGTCTAAAAAGTTACTATTAATTAACCAAAATATAAAGTTGGTGATCACGTTAGAATTAGTAAAATAGCTGCTTCATCTTTCATCAAACATTTCGATAGTAATTGGAGTGATGAGGTATTTCAAATTACTAAAATTAATACTAAACAGAGTCCTGTAATGTATGTTATTAAAGATAGTGATAACAATGTAATACAAGGAAAATTCTATGAACACGAATTAAAAGTTATTTCCAAACCTATAGTATTCAGAATTCAGAAAATATTGAAAACTAAAAAGGTGGGTAAGGATAAACAATACTATGTCAAATGGCATGGATATCAAAATCCCTCATGGATATCATCAAAAGACCTAGTAAAATAAGTTTCTATACAATTTTACCAAGCAATAGTTGCCCACTAATCCATCCAGAAAATCAAGCAAGTAAAAATATGGTTGATCTTCAAAATCCTATTTTTTTACATGGAAATTTGGAAGTTGCTTTGCAAGACTTTACATTTGTGTACAATATATTCCCATTTTATAGTCATTGTAAAATCGGTAACAAGAGGAATGTTTACAAAACCTGTAGTGGTATTTTCTCAATCAATAATTTTGAACGATATTATCATATCCCGAATCAATTGTTAGATGACCATTGTCAAATGTTTTATAGAGATGGATTAAATATTAGTTGTGATTTTTCTCCATTTACAATACTATTTGAAAATATTAATGATGCCAAGCGAATGGGTAGTGATAAGCTTAACCTTGTTGTTACTGGGAAGGAATACCTATTGCGTTTCAATGCTTTCGGTAGTGGACTAATGGTTTGAAATTATTTACCATGTGTTCATCATTACAACTCGACTTTATGGATCAACCGAAATATTTACTCCCAGGTGTTAATGTAGAAGAGTTCTTGTTGAATCCTCTGTATTAGCAGGTCATCAACTGGGACTTAATTCTAAGCATGCAACATATCCATTGAAAACAAAGGAAATTGTTCAATTTGCTATTGCTAAAGGGTCAGCTTCTTTCTATAAAGAACAAATATTTGGAGATAGAAGAATGCCCAACTTTATATTGGTAACATTTCAAAGTGAATCTCAATATAATGAATCATACTTATCATCGAGCTCAATTTTCAAAAACTTTGGAGTAACATCGCTAACTTTATTGAAAAATAGTGATTATAGAGAAACATATACTCAAGATTTCGATAATGATAATTATTTTGCTGCATATATGCAGAGTATAGTGAGAAATATGGGTTATTTGGATAAAAACCTTAATTGTAGTATAACTCTTGATGATTTTAAAAACAAATATACATTCTTTACATTAGTTTTGGCACCCGATTTTGAATTAAATCAGAGTCAATTACCTCAAAATGGTAATTTACGATTAGATATAAAGTTTGCTAAAGCTACAACTTAACCGGTACATGTTGTAATATATGGAGTATTTGAAAATGAGGCTCAAATAACTGCAAACAGAACAGTATTGGTTTGAATGGTATAAATGTATAGATAATTTATGAAAATTTGTCATGAAGTAAGTTTTTCATGTATTATTAATATTATTGATTTAGTTCTGTTCAGGTCTATCGAATCGGGAAACAAATACAAGGACATGAATTTTTAGGGGTATTTCCTCTTGATAAAATTCCATATTTACGTAATAATCAAGCCATAATCGTCAATACTCAATCGTCTCATCTCGGTGGAGAACATTGGTTAGCAATGTATATGAAACCTAGCAAGATATCTGTTTTTGATCCTATGGGTTTCTATTATCCGGCTTTAATGGTTTCAAAACTGCAAACAATGAGTATAATAAAACTATGTATCAAAGACCATGGACCTTAACATGTGGTCAACATTGTTTAGCTTGGTTATTATCCAAGCGATTTGATGTTTAATAAATGTATTAATGTTTTGTTATGTTTTATAATTATTATTGTTATGTTTTATTATTAATATTATTTTTATTATTATTATTATTATTATTAACAATATTATTATTATTATTATTATTATTTTAATTAATTAATGTTAACAAAGCCAGTGCATGATGAGTGCGTGATTAGTAACATGCATGCACACTCAAGACTGTATGTAATTTACAAAGAAATCACATAAATACTTTTTTTGTATGTGATTTACAACGAAAATATGCCTACACAATATAGGTTTTCATTTTATATAATAATAATAATAATATTAGTTTGCAGTGACATGCATCCATTCACCCTATAATTTTAAAATCTATATCTATATATATATGAAACATTTATTATTATACAGGTCTTTATATTATAATAATGAATGATTCGCGAATGTTGCAATAATTATGCAAAACAAGTGCAAAGCCATGTCTAATACATTTGACTATATTTTATCAGGTAAATTTTACCCAAAATATTGTATGATCTCAAAGAATCATGGTGAAATATGTCACCAAAAAATGAAACAATACAATGTCCATAGATTTAATTGCATCAAGTTTTTTATTTGCCGTGTAAGCAAAACATCCCAGTCCATAAAATACAAAGCTTTTTATAACATTCACAAAGACTATTTAGATTAATTTAAAATAAATAAAAAGGATCTGTTTCGTATCAGTAATAAAAATAATATTATGAATATTATAAATAATAATAATATACGCCCAACAAAAATAACTAAAAATAAAAGACCTGCTGAACATAGGCCATCTAGAATACCAAATAAACTTATAAAAATCGAAGTCATTGAAATCAGTGATGACGAATCAATTAATAATGTATATATTGATATTATTAATAATGCAGATATTATAAATAATACAGATATTGTAAATAATGCAGATATTATAAATAATGCAGATATTATAAATAATGCAGATATTGTAAATAATGTAGATATTATAAATAATGTAGATATTGTAAATAATACTATTAATCAAGTTGGTGGTTCATGAGAACCTATAATGCAAATTAATTTAAACGGCGCAATTAAAACAATTAAATTTAATACATCAGAGGCGCGACTGATAAAAATAATGTTAACTGAGAGAATCAGTTCTAAATTAATTAATGAGATTGTAAAGATGGGGGGTGATGTTAAAATTCAATTTGCTGTTTTAATACAGTTTGAAAAAGATGAGGAAATCCGCGACAATTATTTTTCAAACAACGCAGATAAAATTTTCAGATAGTTTTTTATCTGAAAGAGTTAATAAACTCAATGAAAAAATAGAAAAGTTCATCCATTTAGGCAGTGGATGGGTAGTAATCAATATTTTAGAAATAGATTTTATACTTTCCAAATTTTCCCCAATTACTCGTTTATCAGGTCATCGATATATTCAGACTCCTTCTGCTATTATATCTAAAAAAGCTATTATATATGTTAAAAATAACGACGATAAATGCTTCCTTTATAGTATTCTGGCAATTCTTAAAAAAGATTTAATTTTAGAAAATCGGACTAGACCTGCAAAATACACCGAGTTTTTAAACGATTTAGTATATGACGAAATTACGGATTGTCCAATGAAATTAATAAATATCCCAAAATTTGAAAAGAAAAATGCCAGTTTAAATTTAGCAATAAACGTCCTTTCTTATACTCCAACTGTGATAATTGACGAGGTTCCTGATAGTTATGTCTTTCATCACCCTCATTTAAGTATAATTCATCGTTCAAAGGTCATTGGCGGAACACCTATTTATTTGCTTTTATTAGAGAAAAGTGATAGGAACCACCTCTCCGCGGTGAGTGATCTCAATAAATTAATGAATTGTCATCAGAACCCCGATTGTCAATTTCAAATTAGATGCAAATGGTGCCCACACTGCCTAAGTGGTTTCAGGCTGGATAATAAACGTGTCGCTCTATGCGCTAAAAACAGACGGGCACAACCCTTTACACATTACCCGATAACAAAGAATTAAAATTTGAAAATTATTCTAAAACCATCACCCCTCGCTATGTAATTTATGCCGATTTCGAGTCGGTTTTACCACCTGATGTTAAACATCACCAAATTCATATGCCTAGTTCAGCAGGCCTTTTACTTTTAAATAACTACACAAAAACACAGCAATATTTTTAATTTTATGGACCTGATTGCATTTCTTTATTTATTAAAAAAGTAGACGAAATTGCTGTCACAATTGTACTACTTTATTATGATGTGGAAGGAAAAAAGTTGTTAAGTTTTATGTCTTTCGCTGAACAACGAGAATTTAAATCTTATCGAACTTGTTATCTTTGCAATAAACCGATTGTAAATCCTGCTAAAGACCATTGTCACTTTACAGGTAAATATCTTGGTGCAGCGTGCCCAAAAAGATTGTAATTTTGAGCGTAGAATATACAAGTTGCTTCCAATGGTATTTCATAATTTAAAAGGTTACGATCTCCATCATATTTTAAAACATGGTCTCAACGGTTTTCTTTCTTGGAATTTAGACATTATCCCTACCTCGACTGAAAAATTTATTTCTTTAATTGTACATATAAAAAAAGTTGACTGTTAGATTTATCGATAGTATGCAATTTGTAAATTGCTCTTTATCTAAGGCTGTAAAAACACTTACTACACTATCTCTTACTACCTCTGCCTTTCCTAGTTCTATTATAGATTCTAAAGGTATATTTCCTTATGATTATGCCGCGTCTTTTGATGTTCTTGAAACTACTTATGAATTGCCTCCTAAATGGGAGGGTGTGACTGATGATGAGTATGCGACTGCTGAATTGGTTTGGATGCAACAAAACTGTGGTAATTTGCATGACTATATGATTCATTATTTAAAAGTTCCGTGAAAAGGCCATTGCATACAATGGTCTTGAACCTTTAAATTTTTATGGTATTCCTGGAATGTAATGCTCGTCAGCGCTTATGACGTTAGATGAATTCATAGAGCTTTCACAGGACATGGAAATGTTCAATTTTTACGATGGAGGAATACGAGGAGGATTAACATTTTGTTAACAAACACTATGTTGCTTCTTCAGAGGACACCGAGTTGTTGTATATAGACATAAATAATTTGTACGGTTGGGCTCTTAGCCAATAGGTCATTTTTAATTATGCTCGTGCTTCTGCATTCGTGATTAAAGTCTTAGCTTATTCATTTACAGTTTTCACTCATCAATAGTATGTTAATAAATAAATAATCATAAAATAATCTGCATTCTATTAATTTTTAATTATCGATTTATGACAGTAGAAATTTTATCCTTCCGTCGTCGCGCTGCCTTTAATTTCAGGGGCATTTTCGTTTCGGAGAAAAGAAAAGAAAACATATCCTAGAATTCTAGTCGTATGCAATACTTGACCCTCACATTAATTGATTAATAAATTATAATAACTAATTATAATTCCTCTCCATTGTTACTGCTTCAGTCCCCTCGTTCCGTGGTCGGCCCTTGAGATTTTCCTTCAGATCTTGTCGGTTAGGATACATTCTTGTTCAGTAATAGACTCGAGTAGAATGAATTTATCGCACCAGTAGTGTATTTATATCTGCTGGATCGTACAATGCCACGTTGTCGATTTGTTGCTATATGGGGTGTAGTATTTAAATCGGCATGTTGCTCCTATGTGCTCGAGTTGTTGCACACTACTTACTTATTGATTTTCTTTTCTTGTTTGCGATCGCGTGATTTTAATTTTCGATTCTTGCCAGCTATTATTTAATCAAATCGTAGAAAAATTATTGATCTGATTTCTAATAGAATTGCTTATTCATTCAATCAATTTATTTTGGATTCATATTCAGACAAATTTAGTAAGTACTTTCAACTGTAAATTTTTGGTATAATTCGTTGATTTTGTAGATTCCAACTACTCTCGATGAATTTAGATTGTCCCTACCTTGTTTTATGATCTACTCCTCAAATGCACTCTATCGTTAATGTGGATGAATGGCTCGTTTGCTACTCGACTCCAACTACAAGATGAATTCTGCTAGTGCGGCAATTCGACGATTTAATTTGACGGTGACTTAAGTCAGCTCAACATTTGTTGACCTGATTGGACTTTTATTTTTGTTGTATGTTGTATCCTAATTTTTACGAGTGGATGTTCCTATCCATTTGACTCAACGGTGTTTTTATTAATTATGATTGAACAAACGACATCTATTATTATAAATTCATGGGTGGTTGTAATTTTTTTAAGTTAGCATTAGGATCTCGTCTCCGATGGTGTCAGCAGAGTGGAGTTACACTGGATGATTTGGGATCTATCCTTATGACTCGATTTTTTGTGAAATAATTATTTATCGAATTACCATATTACTAATTTATGGGGTTTTGGTTTTCTGCATTATTCTTCTAATTACTGAGATTCTTTTATACATATTATATTTTTCGCGGGTAATAAAGATCATATTCTGCGTCTCGTAACCCTGGCTTTCTAATTACTGGTAATCTAAATTTTTATTTTTATGTTGGACTTTGATATTAACGGTGAATTTTAACTTTCTGATGATGGATCGTTTTTTAATATCTATCCGTAATTTTAGTCGTGCGTTGGATTCTACAAGTTATTCGTTAAATTAATTAATATCTTACATCTATACTAGTTTCTGACGTCGATAACGTTTCTACTTTAAAGGTATCAATATAATGCACTTTAATATTTTACCTTTTACATTTTAGACTTTATTATTCGGATTTTTAGCATAGCAACAATTTACGACGTTTTCCCGTTCCCTTCCCCTATTTGACCTTAGGATTGATTTTGTCGATGTTAGAATATTACGAGTGCCCATTGGACTTCTTGGTGTTTGAGATTTTAAGCCGATGTGAATCGTATAGTTTAGGTCGATTTTTCGGGAGATAGGTGATGATGGAATAGCCAAAAGACTACTCCCTCTTCAACCCATTTTCCCTTATAAAGGATAGTATTGACGTTTGGGCTTCTGCGTTCTCACGCCAGAACCTTTACGGGCACAAGGTGTTGGCGGATGAACAGCACTTACACAGGTTGATTGGGGTGTGTTGATTTTAATTACTTGAGGTGATGTATCGGCTGTGGGCCGGAAAAATTTCGACAAATAACACATGGTATGTTGAAGCATTTTATTCATAGTATAATCTGCATATCATAATTTGGCATAGAATTGGCATCATCTTTGGCATACAATTGACATTATTGGCATACATGATAACATTTCCCCACGCAGACGCCCAAACAAAGCTCACTTGAGGTTGTTTGTGCGTTGCGTGGAGAAAGTTTTCGAAAAATCGTTCACTTATAAATGTTGCGCAAAAACAAATTCAGCCCATATTTGTTTGACCAGCTAGATAACTGCCTGTGTTTTTTGAGCGGAAAACTTAAAAATTTAGCAAAGATAGAAATATAAAGAAAAAATAAAATAAATATAAATTAAATAAAAATTTTGATACATAAAAATATAAAAATTTACTTTTAAATCAAAAACAATAAAAAATTTATAATTTTGGAATATTCTAGAAAATTCCTTGTTTACCGTATCAAAACACACACACGAAAAATCGTGGTATATAAGGCAGTGATGGGCAGACAAATTTTAGTACATCTTTTATTTTATTTTACGTACTCTCTGTTTATTTTTGAATTAAGAATTATATTCGTACTTGATAAATTCTTCACGAAGTTTACTAACTCCTGATTTTTTGAAGTTATTATTATTGGGAAATTGCCGAAATTCTATAACAAGTAATATTTCTTGAATTTTTGTACGTAAACTTTGTTACTAAATGTTTTTAACATTTACGATGTTAAAATTTTCTTTTAAAATTACAATATGGTAATTATTATTTTAGTTTTTTTAATACAAATTTTTACGACTGATTTTAAATTAATTATTGCTAACCGAAGATTACTTTTTTATTCATGATCGAACCCCATCTCGATGGAGTGGCATCATTTAAAATCATCTGCAAATATGCAAGATAATAAATTTTTTTTTTGACCGACTACGAGTGGTGATAAACTACGGACTGTAATGCCCAGGAGGAAGAGTAGCTGTGAAGACGGTTGTCAGAACAGCTCAGTATTTTCCCCCGGTAACCATTACTACTTCACCCCAATAGTCGTATAGTTATATGTTGATCGTAAGGAAATGCCCCGATCCAACCCCAGTAATTTTAAATCAAATAATTTTTTTCAAAAATTTATTCTTTAAAAAGAAAGGTCCTAATAAAAAGTCAACCACATTAATACTACTTACAAAAATAATCAAAAATTATAATAGTAAAAACCATTTTTATTTATGAACCATGTTATTACTACTTACAAAACTAAACCAACGGGAATTATCTAACCCCAAATTAATCTACTATAACCCACATCGTCAGTATAAACCATAATAACTTATCATCCACATCATCGTTAACATCATTATAATAATATAATTGTTGTGATTATTATTAATTATTTTAGTATTAATATTATTATTATTACCATTATTATTATTGTTGACAATATTATTACGGTTGTTGATATCATTAATTCGTAACTTAAAAATTTTTCTATTATTATTACTATTGATCTAATATTGTTATTGGTATTATCATTATTATCATTATTATTATTTTACTATTATTATTACTATCATTATCATTATTATTATTATTAATTTAATACTATTATTTGATATTACTGTTGTTATCATTATAATATTAATATTGTTATTATATGATTAGGGTTATTAATTATAAAATTTTATTAAGTGTGAGAAAAAGAAAATAACCAACAAATACCTCTATTTAAATTCATTAACGGAAATCAAGAAATTAAAATTTTCCAAATTATATTTTTCGAATAATAAAAATTCCGGAAGAAAATTTCCTGTTTAGATTGATCAGGCAGGATTGGAGAGTCCTAAAAATAAAGATTAATGAAATTAACTTATAATAAAACTACAAACCTCAAGGAAAGTATCCGTCTTATTGGTAGTTGTTTGAGTTGATCTGGTGGAGGTGGGAAACCTAAAAATAAGAAAAAATACTAGTTAAAAGTATCTAAAAATCGATACTTACTTTTATTATAGAAATTGCAAATTGTTTATTCTGTTGCCATGGTAATAAGCGGCAAGCGAAATGGAATAAATTTAGGTAATAAGATATATACTCGAATACCTCACAAACCATTACTTTTAAGGGTTAAAATGAATACAGGTAATTTAAAATAGAAACTTCTTAATTACAATAGTGTTAATCATAGTAAATAAGTTAAAATTTTATAGCATTCTATATAGTAATTTAAAGTAAATGATTTAAATTTAATTGAATTTTTAAGGTTTATTAGAAAAAATTTGAAAAAAATTTTTATCTTTTTAGGGAATAAAAATTATTAATATTATTATTATTGTGGATAATACACTGATGTTTAATATAAAAAAAATAGTTATCATTGTTATTATTAATATTAATTGTTGATGATTATTATTACTATTATTATCGGGAAAAATATTATCTTTATTATTATTGCTATTGTCATGGCTATTGTTATTAAAAGTTATCAATATTATGATATGGGTTTTTATGATTATCGGGAGACTACTACGTTTTTCTCCTAACTTTGCCTCTTTCTAAGGTCCAACAAAATTCGCCATCACATACTGATCCACGAACTCACTGTACCACTCACATCAAAACGAGTACCATAAACATACATAGAGCCACTTCCAGGTTATTTGATAAGTAATACCGGAACGCGTTAACCCTGGGAAGAATTTACCGTTTTATCCTATTAATTTTGATTTTAATAATATCAATCGTACAGGTCCACTCGATTAGTTGTTAAACTTTATTTTTCGTTTTAGTGAATAATCACCAGGCCGATTTCGATAAGTTTAGAAAAGACGTCGCCAGGTACCATGAAGAGGCGATGAGCCAGTCTCAACGGGCAGAGTCCCTCGTGCGGCATATGCGACGCATGGAGGCGATGTGGATCCGGCCGGATGAAGTTAAGAAGCTTCACCAACAGCTGGCCCAGGTCAAAAGTTATACGAGGAAGAGGTTACCCTGTCCCGCTCCCTCAAGGTGAATTTCCAGCAACCGGTCTGCACCATAGCGGCCTTGGAGACCAAACTCCAAATACACACAGACATAACTACCCAACATTCGTACGCCGAAACAGAACTGTTTCTCGCAACCAATGTGACTCAAATTGAGGAAAGGGCCTATACCTCGGAATCTCTTACAGAGCCGTCCCCTGTGTGATCGCAAATTTATTGTTAGATCTTAGTCATGAATAAATGTATTAATTTAATTTCAAGGTCATTGAGAATAAAGTGAGAATTGGACCTTAATGAGTAGGAAAATAAACCTTCTACGGTAGTCCGTGGACCCAATAAGGGTTAGGGCATTAGAGGTTCTTGTAGAGGAGCTCACCTTTTGCTAAACTTCCACCCATTAGTGCACAGTACTAACGTCACTTGTGACGGGTGCCTAGTGGTAATAATTTGTTATGCGCGTACTGTATGGGGTTTGCAGCCATTCCCTAGATTACTCATATAAAACTTTCCCAATAAGTACCCAGCACAAAGTAATATCGTAGACGTAGTCCTTAAAAGAGTTGTTTGGTTCAAAACTGATTTTTCGAGTTAAGTCGAAAACAAGGTTTTCAAGGTTAAAAATCTGTAAAAATACCTGTTCTGTGACCCTAACCTTGCTTGTAAATTTTAATGCAGTAAAACAAAATTTGATCTTGTAATTATTTGTCTAATCTAATTCTAATTTTATTATTTTCATGATTTAATTTGAAAATTTGTTTCTTTAATTTTTAATTAAATATTTCCAATTAAAATTATTTATTTTCTGATCTATTTTTCATGAACTCTTGTTCTTTTAATTAAATTGTCAATTTACGGTCAAATTCCTGTGTTTTTCTTGTTATTTCTGTGTTTATTTTGTGTGGATCTTGTTGCATCTTGTTATTTTTTTAATCTATTTTTATGTTTTCGATTTTATATTTTAATTATTTCTTTCTCGTATTTTGAAGTGGTTATTTGATGTTTTATGGGTCTGATTTTAAATCTGCGTGTTATGTTTGCGTGCTATTACCGATTCATTTAAACTGTTCTGGCCCAACAATATAAATACATATAAATCAAAAATCATAAAACTAAAATAAACTAAACCCAAAATGCACTAAAACCCTAATCGCACAACAAATATTGAATCGTCAAGATCAGAACCTGATAAAGAAAATAATCAATCAGAAACAAAAGAAACCCAAGGCATTAGCGAGACAAATACCTAAATGATAGAATATTGAACTCAAGATTAACAATGAACAAATGAATCTTAGACAATTAAGTATTCTAGTAGTGGGATACCGGCCCTCTAACTCAGAGGCCATCTAGCTCACATACACCCCCGACAAAATTTTTTTTCTAAGTTTAAAAGTACAAATTTTTTAGAACAAAGACAATGACTCATCCAAGGTCATTTAAACAAAGACTATGACTCATTCAAGGTCATTGGATGACTCATCAAAGTTTTCAAGGTCATTTAAACAAAGCTCATGACTCATTCAAGGTCATTCCAAAGTAGGTCAAGGTTGTTGGATGACTCATCATATTTTTCAAGTTCATTCAAAAGTAGGTCAAGGTCATTAGATGACTCATCATATTTTTCAAGTTCATTCAAAAGTAGGTCAAGGTCATTAGATGACTCATCATATTTTTCAAGTTCATTCAAAAGTAGGTCAAGGTCATTAGATGACTCATCTAAATTTTTCAAGGTCATTATAAAGTTGGTCAAGGTCATTCAAAAAATTTTGAAAAAATTTTTTCTATGTTGAAAAGTACAAATTTTTTCAAGGTCATTCAAAAATTTTTCAAGGTCACGGAATTTTTAATCATTTTTTAATTATATTATGTCTACTTACTTTTATAAGTAGTATATATTTTGTAAATTTATTATTATTTTTAAAAATATTATTTTTATTATTATTTTTATGAAAATTATGATTATTATTTTTATTTTTATTTTAATTATTTTTATTTTAATTATTATTATTTTTAATATTATTATTATTTTTAATATTATTAATATAATTATTATTATTAATAAAATTATTTTTTTTTATTTAATTAATTATTTAATTTAAATTATTATTATTATTATTATTAATACTATTATTATTATTTTATTATTAATATGATTATTATTATTATTATTACTTATAATATTTTTTTTATATGATTTTTAATATGATTTTAATATGATTATTATTACTTATTGTTATTATTATTATTATTATTACTTATTATTAATTATTATTATTATTATTATCATTATATCAAGGTCATTCGATGAGTCAATATATATTTTTTTCAGGGTCATATAAAGTATGTCAAGGTTATTCAAATTTTTTCAAGGTTATACTATTTTTAAACATTTTTAAAATTTAATTTTACTACTTATTTTGATAAGTAGTGTTTTAAATATTAGTATTTATTATTATTAATTATATTGTTATTATTTTTATTATCATTGTCAAGGTCATTGGATGAGTAATCAAAAAATTTCAAGGTCATTTAAAAGTAGGTCAAGGTCATTGAATGAGTCATCATATTTTTCAGGGTCATATAAAGTAGGTCAAGGTCATTCAAATTTCCTCAAGGTCATAGTATTTTCAAACATTTTTAATTTTAATTTACTACTAATTTTTATAAGTAGTGTTTTAAATATTATTATTTTATTATTATTATTATTATTATTATTATTATTATTACTAAAATTATGATTTTTTTTCTGCAAGTTTTCATTATTATTATATAAAATAAATTTTCAACAAAGTATGGGATGCAGAGGTTATAAAATTATTTCAATATTGAATAGAAAAATGAATATATGTGTATGTATATAATTTAATTAAAAATATTTTGTTCATATGAGGCTTTTACATGGTTTTCAATAGTTTTTCGAAGGTTTACTAAGATGATCCATAGTATGTAATGAATAGAAAAAGTTAGCGTGCGCAATGAACAAATGTATATATAAAATCGATATTTAGTTATATATTTGAATAAATATGATATTCATGTTTATGGCTCAAATACGTGTGTGTAAAATCAGCGATACGGAACATAGAAAATTTTTAATGATAATGTGTTATTTATGATACACGTATGTTTCATGGTTGAAATATTTGTGTGAATCATTTTAAAGGGTTTTCAATGGATTTTTCGAAGGTTTGCGATTGGGGTCCATAGTAGACAGGGATAGAACAATTGTAAATGTTTGTAAAAAGTTAAAGAAAAATTCTATATTTTTAAGAAAATATGTGCAAATAAATATCAAAACTAATTATGACTCAAATGTGTATGTTAAACCATCGATATGTTACAGTGTTTATGGAAAATCTTTAATGATAATATGTGTTATTTTTTCAAAATTTATGAAATATTTATTTTATGGCTAATAATGTGTATGTGTTAAATCATAAAAATAGTTCAATATTTATGTAAAGTTTGAGATTGTTAAGAAAATGTATATAATTTATGATACACACGTGTTTTTGATTGAAATTGCATGTTTGTTTTACCGATATAAGAAACGTTACAGACAATTTTTAAGAAATTATACATAATTTCACATGGAATCTTTATTGAAATATATGTCTGTGGTTTACTGATAAAAGAAAAACTATGGACAATTTTTAAGAAAATACACGTAATTTATGGTTATCATGTGATTAGAATTTGTCTAAAGTTGTGAGAAAGTTGTTAAATTTGAAATAAAACTGATTAATTTGTAAATAATGTTATTACTTTGAAGAAATTTTAAAATAAGACCTTCAGCAAATTGGTAAGAAAATAGTAGTTACTGAGTAATACTTATTAAAATTAACAAAGTTTTATAATTTTGACAAGTCTTGATAGATCTTTAATAAACTTTGTTAGTACTTTGAATAAAAATTAATGTATGTTATCAACTGCTCATAGTATTTAATCGTACAATTTCTCTTCATTCCTGGAAATAATCGTAAATATTTAAATTATTCAGAAAATTGTCAATAACAACATAAGTAATTGGTAACATAAATTTGTTAAATACTAATCAATTTTAGTTTTTAATTAAATTTCAAATACAATAATAAAATCAAATAAATACTTGAATACATGAATCGAACAATTTCTTAGAACTGACCACGTATCGTATATTTTAATCAGATTCCAATAATATCATTTAAATTAACCAAAATCTTATTGTTATATTTTGAAAACCGTTAAGTCAATGAAAATGTATCGATTTCACTAAGTATCCATCTTTTGACATTGATATCCAACCGAATAAATCCTCTTAAAATAAATTCATCCTCTTGACCTATCGTTTCCCCTTAAAATAAAATAAAATTTACTCTCAACCAATCATTTCTCTTTAATGACAATATTCCAAACTATATTCATTATTTTTGATAAAAATCACCGACTTATTTCGTTATTGAACCGAATAAATTTCTAGAAATTCCCTTAAAATAAAATTCATCTCTCCACCAATCATGTCCCTTTAAAATAACAAAATTCAACTGACACAACCTCTTAAAAATATCAACAAACCTGTTCTTATTCGATAATTTCCCCTTAAAAGATCATAACTTCTCTTCGTAACCAATTATTTCCCCCTAAAATAAAATAAAATTTACTCTCAACCAATCATTTCTTTTTAAATGACATTAATCCCAGCTATATTCATTATTTTCATAAATATGATAGTGTGTCGTCTTGGCGTCCAATTGCACTACTTTCAGTTATCTACAAACTGTTTTCCTCTTGTTTAGCTAATCGTTTAACATTTTGGATAAATAAGAACAATCTGTTGCATATCGGTCAGAAAGGTGGCTCTAGACACGATGGATGTGTGGAACACAATTCAATTCTTTCGTCAGCTTTAGAGCACTCTAAATATAGCAAGAACTCTCAACTTGCTATTGCTTGGCTTGACATTAAGGATGCTTTTGGGAGTGTTCCTCATGCCTACATGTGGTCTTTACTTCGATTTGTTGGGGTTGATGAGGAATTTGTGACCATTCTTGAGAGGATGTACTCCGATACAAGTACTTTCTATAGTTGTGATCCTATCTTGACTCCAAATATTGCAATCAGACAAGGTGTTAAGCAAGGATGTTCTATCTCTATGATATTGTTTGCTTTAGCAATTAATCCAGTTCTTGAAGCGGTATCCCGATCTAAATGTGAACTATTTATGATTGGTGGATCTGCAGTTAAAATCCTTGCGTACGCTGATGACATTGCTCTTGTATCAAAGTCTGCTTACGACTTACAGAGAGTAACAAACATTGCTGTTGCAATTGCATCTGAAATTGGCTTTGAATACCGTCCTGAAAAATGCGGTTATATCGAACTTCCTCTTATCGAAACAGAAAGTCAAATTCTTATAAATGACATTAAAATTAAAAGATTAGCTTCAAGTGAATTCTATCAATATCTTGGAGTGCCTGTGGGTGAAGAAACCGATCAGAGTCCATATGACATTCTTAAGAAAGTTGTTTCTGATACTAGGAAAATTGCTGACTCTGACTTACTTGGATGGCAAAAACTGAAACCGTACAAAATCTTTTTACATTCTCGTCTTGTATTTCCTTTTAGAACACGAGAGATTAAAACAAGTGCACTAGCAAAATCCAATGCCAACAATAATCTGACTGTAAACATCACTAGCCAATTAAGAAATTGTTTTAGGAAAATGATGTCTTTGCCTAACCACTCTGAAGAATGTTATTTTTATAATTCAACTGAAAACGGAGGGGCAAACTGTGTTGACCTACTTGACGAATACCACACACAGACAATAACACACTTTTTCCGACTTTTTACTTCTAGTTGTGAATTTGCGAGAAAAGTTAACCTTGATTCTTTGAACTTTGTAGCTGGCCCGCGACTTGGTATTATCAATCCGACTTTGCAAGAAACGTTTGATTGGATCAATGGGAAAGAGCCAAAAACTTGGCATTCTGGTAAGAAAACTCGTTTTCAGCGAGCTAGAATTGCAATTGCTTTTTTTAAGAAAGAACATGATATTAATATTATGTTTATTGCCACCAAAGGTCAACCTTCACTCTTCATTACATCAGAAAAACGTGGGACATTTATTCTTACTCCTGATTTGCGTAAAACTACTTCAAAAGTCTTGCACATGGCTCTCTGTGACTCGTATCTTTCGAAATGGGAAAAATGCTACACTTCAAAAAAAAAAAAAAAAAAATCACCGACATATCGATATTTAACCGAATAAATTTCTTGAAATCCTCTTAAAATAAAATTCATCTCGTGACCAATCCTTTCTCCTTAAAAGATCATAAATTTTCTACTTAACCAATCATTTCTCTTTAAATGACAATATTTCTACACTCTCAAAAGATTTACACACATATTAATATCTATCTCAACAAATCCACCTAAAAATATTATAAATTCCTCCTCTATATTCTCCATTTAGAAAATATTTATTCTTTGAACACAGATATTCAACCAACTCAACCCTTTAAAAATGACAACAAACTTGTTCTTAATCGATTATTTCCCCTTAAAATATCATAAAATTTCCTCATAATCAATCATTTCCCTTGAAATGACAATTTCTCTCACTGCGCCAACAATATACATATTTTTTGTAAAAACCTATAAGGTCTTCAAAAATCCATCATTCGGATCATATTTACTATATGT
This sequence comes from Schmidtea mediterranea, assembly GCA_022537955.1. NCBI lineage: Eukaryota > Metazoa > Platyhelminthes > Tricladida > Dugesiidae > Schmidtea > Schmidtea mediterranea. Next base: position 22,557,787 of record CM039682.1, read on the forward strand.
ATTCAACCAATCAAATTCACTTAAAATTATCATAAAAATCTGAATTTTACCAATAAAAATAAATTTTCTTTAAAGTATTACAAAATTGTTATCGATACCCAACATTTTCCGTTGAAAATCACCACAATTTGATTCTGGCAACAAATTCTATCAAATAAAACCATAAAATTCACAAAGATGATTAAAATTTACTAAAATAAAATACCTCGTAAAACTAGATATCACTTAAATTATCATAAAATTTCCCTAAAAGCTCTAATTGATTTACATAGCCTAAAATTATTTTATTTTTGTCGAGTACAGCCTAATCTATTGAAAGATGTAATTTATTTAATTAAATTTTCATTGAAAATAACAAGTCAACAAATAGAATTTTAATTAGTAGAGATTATATTCTATAAAGAAAATTTTCAGTGAAGAAGTAATATTGGTGAGAGAGTACATTAAGTGACTAAAATCATTGAAATTATTGGGGAAAAAAGTGGGATAGTTAAAGATATCTACTAAATAGATGAAATATCAATTGATATATTAAACACTTACAAGGATAATATATTTTGAATGGAGAAAATATACATTGAAGAGGAAAATATTCATTGAAAAGAAAAATATTCGTTGAAGAGAAAAAACATTCATTGAATAAGGAAAGCATTAATTGAAGAGAGAAAATATTCATTAAAGAGGAAAGCAATCATTAAAGTGAGAAAATATGAATTGAAGCTAACAAATATTCAGTGAATCGAAAATTGCTTATAATAAATTAGATGGTAAATTTCTCAATGATTAGATGAAATATCAATAAAATATTGGGAAATATTTTAAACGGAGTCTGAATTATTCACTGATCAACAAATATACTTAAAAGATGAAAATATTCACTGAAAATGAATTGTACTTTAAGAGTGGATGAATTACTATTATATTCAATTACAAAATATTAACAATTGAGTAGATTTCATCGGTGAAATATATATAAATAGGGATATATATATTTTTTGATGGACACTTATAGGCGGAAGAATAGTTATTAAAAACAATAAAAGCGCGCGCGTATACAAATCCAACGAAAAATTCAACAAATCCAACGAAATATTCAACAAATCAATCAAATAAATCGTCAATGTCTCGACTGAAACCACTGTAGGAGCTGTCATAGCTTGGGATGTAGTACTCTGATAGCTGGGGCTATGCGATACTTGTGCAATGGCATCGATTCCTAAATAGTGGCCAAATGCTACACTGGAATCTCTACCCACCCAATTACACTTATCGATATATTTGTTGGATTTGTTGAATTTGTTGAATGAGCCATGGGCTTTGTTTAAATAACCTTGAGAAATTATGATGAGTCATCCAATGACCTTGACCTACTTTTGAATGACCTTAAAAAACATGATGAGTCATGCAATGACCTTGAATGAGTCATGTCTTTGTTTAAATGACCTTGAAAAATAAGACGAGTCATCCAATGACCTTGAATGAGTCATGGTCTTTGTTTAAATGACCTTGAATGAGTCATTGTCTTTGTTCTAAAAAATTGTACTTTTAAACGTAGAAAAAAAAATTTTGTCGGGGGGGTATGTGACCTAGAGGGCCAGTATCCCACTACTTATTCTTTATGTGTGATCATAACCCGACTGCAGGTCCTCTTTCACTTCATCTTGTAATCCATATATTGCGAGTAGCAATTTTATGGGCCCCGGAGTGTTTTATTTGGGCCAGAACACAAAGGGCCTTGAAAATTGTTTAATATAGCACGAAAACCAGCACCAAGATAACTTAAAATACAACATACAGCATCAACTAAACACTCTAAAATTTGAGAGAATATAAATAAATATAAAATCAAAAAAGCATAAAAGTAAATAAAATAAATACAAATTAAGTAGTAGGATGTGAGCCCGTCAGATATAACCCCCTTGGTTTACGAAATTATTACGTAACATTTGACCTCTGCACGCGCTGTTGCTACCTGGAGGTTGACCTCTGTCCACTAGTTGCTACCTAGTAATTGACCTTTGGTCAGTGACCTAATGATTACGTCACTTGACCACTAGTCAGTCGCGCACTTATTATGTCACTGCTCAGTCACACTTATTATGTCACTGGTCACTACTCGGAGACTAGTTACCTAACTTTTATTATGTCACGTAGTTGTGGACCAACACACCTACCTTCTAGAACCTTCCCCACACCTACCAACTTCCACACACCTACCTTCTAGATACTTCCACACACCTACCTTCTAGATACTTCCACACACATACCACATTCCACACACCTACCTTCTTAAACATTTCACACACACGCACATCAACCAACGATCAACGATTCATACCCATCCATACCCATCCATACCCATCCACACCTATCCATACCCATCCACACCTATCCACACCTATCCATACCCATCCACACTCATCAGCGCCGATCCGCGCCGATCCACACCGATTCACACCGATCCACACCGATCATCGTCCATCAGCTCCCATCAGTACCCATCAGCGCCCAACACGCCTACAACTACGTTTACGACTAAGTCGTAGACTTACCAAAATCACTCATATAAAAATTTATTAATATAACAATTTTGAATTTTTCATATCGGACACAGCTTTACATGGAGCTTGCCGTTCTGAGATTCTCCAAAAGCAAAAGATCCAATTGAGTTTCGATATTTCATCTTATTGTTGAGGAACTCTTGACGCAGTTGCAATTGAATTTTCTCTAAATTGTCCTCGGCTCTGATTCTCTTTCATCGGCATTTTCATCCGGCATTGAATCTCCATTGGCTTTTGATGCAGCACCTTTGTAGTGGAAGCTGATCATAAATCTAAGACATCAAAGTAGATTTGGTAATTGGAATTCAGCATTGGATTATCGCCTTCTGACATCTGCCCAGATTCATTATTGATAATTGACATTGATTGTTGAGGTCCATTTCTTTATCGAATATTGAATCTTTATCTGCTTTTATTTCCATCCTTCAGAATTAAGTTTTCAGCAGATTTGGGAAAAATACCATCAGGCTTCTTCATTCTAGATTAATTTGCTACCAAGTGTAGACAGAGAGTTTAATTTTATGCAAAGTTAAACCTTTCCCTGGAAGAGGGTGGAATTCATTAGTTAACACAATAAATCACATACACAAGTCAAATGGCAATTTTAACTCAAACATTAATTAAATCGAAATTTTTCAAGATTTACCAAAATACCCGTCTTATGGTAGTGCCACCGTCTAGCAGAATGTGAAATATTGCTTAGCGCCAATCTTTTAAAAAACCTTTCAGGTGAGTTTGATCAACTCCAATCTTTAAAAGTAATTCAGGAGTCTTTGGAGGAAAGGAACCTAAAGAGCCGATGATACAAGTATCAAGCTCCACTTTGAAGTCAGGTTTGGCATCTTGTATTTGCATTTTCAACGAATCGTATTTTTGTAAATTAAGAAGATCTACTAGTGCAAAATTATTAATTGTATCACATGGACATTTCATGTCAACTAAAAATATTTTTTTCCGCACCATGTCAGTGATCATTAAATCTACTCGCTCTTTCGATTCCGGAACAAGTGAACATACATGGTCAACAACAACAATCAAATTTGAATTTTTCGACAAGTGAGACGAAATCAGATCAAGACAATCATTGTGCCTCTCAGAACCAAGAGTCAAATGGATTTTACAAGATTGAATAATATGCGACATTGTTTCGTCTTCAGTGTGACATAATCGACACAGTCTTTTAATACCTTTATTATGTGGTTTTGCATTGATGGACAAAGTATTTGTACGAGCACGATGGATAAATTGCCAAGCAAACTCAGAAATGTCACCTCGATAAATAGCTTTATTAATTTTTGGTGAAAGCTTAATGGCTGAGGCAATGAAATTTGAAGTGTAGCATTTTTCCCATTTCGAAAGATACGAGTCACAGAGAGCCATGTGCAAGACTTTTGAAGTAGTTTTACGCAAATCAGGAGTAAGAATAAATGTCCCACGTTTTTCTGATGTAATGAAGAGTGAAGGTTGACCTTTGGTGGCAATAAACATAATATTAATATCATGTTCTTTCTTAAAAAAAGCAATTGCAATTCTAGCTCGCTGAAAACGAGTTTTCTTACCAGAATGCCAAGTTTTTGGCTCTTTCCCATTGATCCAATCAAACGTTTCTTGCAAAGTCGGATTGATAATACCAAGTCGCGGGCCAGCTACAAAGTTCAAAGAATCAAGGTTAACTTTTCTCGCAAATTCACAACTAGAAGTAAAAAGTCGGAAAAAGTGTGTTATTGTCTGTGTGTGGTATTCGTCAAGTAGGTCAACACAGTTTGCCCCTCCGTTTTCAGTTGAATTATAAAAATAACATTCTTCAGAGTGGTTAGGCAAAGACATCATTTTCCTAAAACAATTTCTTAATTGGCTAGTGATGTTTACAGTCAGATTATTGTTGGCATTGGATTTTGCTAGTGCACTTGTTTTAATCTCTCGTGTTCTAAAAGGAAATACAAGACGAGAATGTAAAAAGATTTTGTACGGTTTCAGTTTTTGCCATCCAAGTAAGTCAGAGTCAGCAATTTTCCTAGTATCAGAAACAACTTTCTTAAGAATGTCATATGGACTCTGATCGGTTTCTTCACCCACAGGCACTCCAAGATATTGATAGAATTCACTTGAAGCTAATCTTTTAATTTTAATGTCATTTATAAGAATTTGACTTTCTGTTTCGATAAGAGGAAGTTCGATATAACCGCATTTTTCAGGACGGTATTCAAAGCCAATTTCAGATGCAATTGCAACAGCAATGTTTGTTACTCTCTGTAAGTCGTAAGCAGACTTTGATACAAGAGCAATGTCATCAGCGTACGCAAGGATTTTAACTGCAGATCCACCAATCATAAATAGTTCACATTTAGATCGGGATACCGCTTCAAGAACTGGATTAATTGCTAAAGCAAACAATATCATAGAGATAGAACATCCTTGCTTAACACCTTGTCTGATTGCAATATTTGGAGTCAAGATAGGATCACAACTATAGAAAGTACTTGTATCGGAGTACATCCTCTCAAGAATGGTCACAATTCCTCATCAACCCCAACAAATCGAAGTAAAGACCACATGTAGGCATGAGGAACACTCCCAAAAGCATCCTTAATGTCAAGCCAAGCAATAGCAAGTTGAGAGTTCTTGCTATATTTAGAGTGCTCTAAAGCTGACGAAAGAATTGAATTGTGTTCCACACATCCATCGTGTCTAGAGCCACCTTTCTGACCGATATGCAACAGATTGTTCTTATTTATCCAAAATGTTAAACGATTAGCTAAACAAGAGGAAAACAGTTTGTAGATAACTGAAAGTAGTGCAATTGGACGCCAAGACGACACACTATCATATTTATCACCTTTACCGGGCTTTGGAATTAGCAACGTTTTAAAGGATTTCCAGCTATCTGGTATAACCTTTTTAGAAATAATTTTATTGAATAAAAAAGTTAGTAGTTTACCCTCGGGATCCAGCATCACCAGGTCTCGATATTTTATACCATCAACACCAGGACTTGTGTTGTCAGCTTTCTTGAGCTCAAATAATACCTCAGAATTCGATAAATATTTAAGTTTAAGTTTTTTATCAGAACGATTACAAAATTTAAACACCTTATCCCAAGTTCGGTCTAAAGGAATTTTGTGCTCCAAATTCGTTATAGTGTCTTCATATTTAGGTCTAACATCCACATCTACATCATTAATGATCTTGTTTACAGTGGTTTTCATGTCACTGTTGAAATTTTTAATTAAATTACTTTTATTAATTTAGATTCTACTTTTTCTTTGTTGCCCAAGTAAGGTTTGTGTGTTGGCACAGTTTTAATTGAAATTTGATTCAAAATTACATCGACGATTTCATCAACATTCATTTTAAATACTTTTATTAAAAGTTGATCAATTTTATTTTTACGTTCTTTTAAATTTTCACTTTCTTTATGATTTTCATTAATTATATTATTTTCTAAGGATTTAACTTTTTTTATTTCACTAACTATTGGAAGGAAGGAGCTTACCACATTACCAATTTGTCTTAAATTCAAACCAACTAAAGGCAAATCATTGGCATAATTTGACATGTAAGAACAAAACAGAATTTTGCTTACTAAACCTGAACCACGAATATCATGTGGGCATTCACCAAGATTTAATACACGATTAGGGGATTCTCTAATTTCATTAATTTTATTTCTAAGAATCTTACAAGTAGACAAATAATGATCATTTCCTAAAAGAGTTCTTGGGTTTAAAAGGTAATATTCATCAGTGTTGTTTTCTATGATAAAAAGAATTTCATGAAATTTTGGAGGTGCTACAATGGAGAATATAACTTGTGCTTTGATAATATTATCATAGTTTAAAAAATCATTTAAATAGCGAGTGCAATCATCCATAATAGCAGTGCACATTGCTGAATTTAGGAATACAAAATTGCTGGGTAAATTTAAATTTTTAAAATATTTTGTGATAATTTCATCATTAATTGAAAAATTAATTAAATTTAAATTTTTACAGATCTCATTTGTTATTTGAAGTTTAAATGATTTTAAAGTTTCATTGATTTTAGTAAATGAAAGGATATTACCAAAGAAGAATCTCTCGAGAAATTCAATAAACGCAGAAGCAAAAAAATGTGGATCTTCCGATCTAAACGAGAAGTAAGTCTGGTTATGATTAACAATAAAATTGACTTTCGCAGTAGAAATGAAGAATTTATTCAGATAATCAGTCATGCTTTCACCAATACTGACAAGTCTCTCATTTAAGACTCTGCCTTGAAAGTTTAAGATGTAGCTGCGCTCGAATACAGGGGAAAATATATACAGACACCAGTGTGGGTTGTTTGGAATGACAGCAATTACATACTTTACTCTCGTAAATTGCCTAAATGTGACGTTTTCTATTATAAATAGATTATTATGTGCAATAAGATTCAATTTTAATTCAGGAGACAATACGGTTATATAATTTTTATTACTAAACCATTCTTTTATTAAAGAAGGTACACAGGAATTCTCATTTTAGAGAGAAGCTTTATAAGGAAGTGCTACTTTTGGTGGTCTTGTTACATTTTGGAAGCGTTTAAAAATAGGCAATGTCGTTATACCATCCCCAGAGACTTTTGGTGGATTCTGAAATTTACTAGTTTGGAATCGATAGACATTTTTACGTATTGTTTCAATATAATTGTTGGGAAATGTTTGCCATTCTTGGATTATCAGCATAGCATACGCGCAGATGTTAGGTCCACAATCGTAATTATTATCCTGGTAAACAAGGTTATCATGGGGGTGAAATGTTACAGCAGCTTGAGATCAAAAAGATTATTTAAAGCCATCGGGATTTTAAGTGCACTTGACTTATTAATAAGGTTATGCCGTTTACGGAGAATTGGGTCAACAAAATAGGAAATTTTAGTCAATTTACAGTAAACAAAAAGGATCCAATGAGATCCATTGATGTTAAGAGGGCATAATATTATTTGCGCTTTAAAAAGATTATCTGGCATTGGAAATATTTCGTCTTTGCAATTCAAACTTAAAATTTCGACGATAAAACATTTGACCGGTGGAAAGTTTGGATTACCGATGTGACTCTCAAGATAATAGTCAATATCATCATCGGTAAACCAGATTTTGGGGTCGCGTTTAGGAAAAAAGTAATTAATTATAGTGCTATCTGCATCAGTCTCTTCAGAGATTGGAACAGATATTGAAACTGATGCAGGCACTTCCCTTCATTTAGATTTTTGTGCCTTGGGTTTTACAGCTTGTTTTGATGTTATTTTTTTCAGAGGTTTATCTATAGTAACTGGTTCAGTTTCGTCAATGTCTGTTGGGAAAGTATCCAACTGACCAACTATAACTGTGTCAGGAGTAGGATTATCCGGTTTCACTATTAAGATATTTAAGTTTTCATTAGGAGATACGTCTATATTATTGTCTACAACTGCTTCTCGCTCTTCAAAAAGTTCATTTGACTGAATGAGCTTAGTTATGAAATCACTCATTTTTAGTGTACAAATTTTTCTACAATTGAAGAGTATGCGATAGTTAAAATTATCTTTATTTAGAAATCGTTTTTTGTCCCTAATAATAAAATAAAGCATTTTCTTTGCTTTAACCAAATCATCTACATCATTGTCGATCTTCTATGTTATTAATTTTTTCAACTAAACAGTTTAGAAATTCAGTTGATCGGATTTGGTAGTAAAGAGGTCAATCACCCAAGAAAGTTATTGATTTATCATTACAAGTTCAGGACAAATTGAATTGTGGAATTCTGTCAAATTTCACCAGACAATTTTCCATTGTTTGACTTCGAAAAGTTTTCTTTAAAACTTGAACTATAATGGGAAGAAGAAGGAATCGATTCAATCAATCTTTGGAGCCCACAATTCATCACTTATCCAAGAATTTAAGAAGCACAAGGTCTTCAAGATCTAAAATTGGAGTGCCATTAACAAACAATTAACATATAGTTTTGAAGCATAATTTTCATAGTTTCCGTTTGTTGAAGTATCAAATTGCCTTTTTAAATTTTAGGTAACTTTTAAAGTGAAATTAATATCAACAGTTTCTCTGGAGCTTTGGTTGACCATAAAGAGAATTTTAAACACCCAAAAATATTATCAATATTCAGATAAACAAAGAGACTAACACAAACCCCAAGGGTTAAACTGATATCGATTGCAGATTCACTTGGTGGAAACTTGAGAATCATTAATTCATCAATCCTTTAACAAATTTACCTCCCAACAAATGAGATCTAGTTGAGGAAATGTATTCTTCAATTTTAAATTTATTATTAAAATTAATTATTTTCAGCGGTTTTCATCTCATGCTTTTTTTCGATGAAAAAAAAGTTCCTGAATTTCAGGAAAATGAGTTAAATAGTTCTTTACTTTAATTCTGTGAACGGGACAGTTCCAGTAATGCTTTTTGGCCCAACTCACCCTCGATCTCACAACCTATTTAACAATCCAACATTTAAAAAATTCACCATCCTTATATTTAATTTGGGATTTTAACAAAATAGTCGGGTAATTTTTAATAAAGTAAATATTTTATTTACTTTAGTTCCTTTCTGACTGTGACATTACTAATATTAGCTTGTCTCAGCCAGATTTATCTGAAAGGGACAAATAAAAACTTTTATTATCGATAAAGAAGCAGGGATAAATTTATTGCGTATTGTAATTTTTAACAATCTTTGAGTGTATAAATGTTTTTGATTTTTACAGTTTTTAGTAATTTTAGAGATTTTACTTTACTACTATTATAAAATCAAATTGGTAACACATCTATTATTATTCTTAAAAAAAGAAAGAAAGTTTAAATCCAGCTATATTTTAGAGGATTCATCTATTTAGAAATTTTGGTCAACTCGATAATTATAATACCTCAGATTTCTTTCTGATTCTATACTTTTTCAATAGCAAATAAATGGGAAATAGCTTTAAAAAACTGTTTGCCTCTCTTTGCGAATCTAAAACTCTGATAAGTAGCGAAAAGTTTACTGTCTAGAAGTATGCTCTATTGTCTTTTTAGAAACTTTCTTAGAAGGAACAATTTTAGTTGGTATTATTCCTAATCAAGTCTTCTTCTGATAAACTTAAGACAAGGAACCTTATATTTGCACTAAAAGAGCTGGAAAGAAAGTTCACTAACAAGATTAGTCTAACAATTGAAAGAGGTTCCTTAAATTGATTTAGTTATTAAAAATTACATTTAATTTTATTATTATTGTTCAAAACTACCATTCAAACCAGATTATAAGATACATTTTAAAGTATTACAATCAGATCCATCTTACGTTCAGAGCTCAATTATTCTGCCAATCATGAAATCTTTCATTATCGGAAAACAGGCATATTTCAGAAGGACACACGAGAGCCAGGCACGATTCATTCCAAATCTCCTCTTCCTGCTTCGATTTTGCATAGTTGTTCGAAAAAACGCTTGGAAAAAGAGCAGCAAATATCTCCGATTTTCGATTTTCATAAACGTTATTTAAAATATGTGCACTTCTTTATGTTATATTCTAAAAATCAAAGGTGAGATTATTAGGTAATAAAAATTTACTAGACTTACCAAAATCATCACTAGTACTATTAAAATTTTAATTAAATTGTAACAATTGTTATCACAGTGAAAAGAATATTGCTCAACATAGAAGCATGCAATTCATACCTTGCAATCGTAGTAGAGAAGGGGAATTCAATGTAAGTTATCAAGTATTTGATCAATCAGTCTCTTTCTAGCAATTGGCGTCTTCTGAATTTTTCTTTACTTGCATCTGATATGCAGGATTCAATCGGTCGTTCGTCATCCGGCATTGCAAATATAAATTATGCAGTAATAAATACTACGAATAGCTCTGAAATTGATTTTCTAAGTTTTCTAACATTCAATGACGACTTTACAAAGGGCAAAAGTCAGGAATAATAGATTAATATTGATTTAAAGATAAATACGAATGTTAGTCTGAATCTTTCAAACAAAAAAACTAATTCTGATCTCATGAAAAAGTTTTAAGTTTAGTTTAAATATCATTTAATTTTAAATTATGTAATTTGTAGAATGCCGTGGGCACTGGTAATACCATATTTTTGCTGAGTGTAGGAATTGATCATGCACATTCTTTTAGCAGAACCCTGTTTGGAAGTGGTTCCAATTTGCCAAGTTAACAAATCAGAATCATAAGTTGATGGAGGAATCGACCCTAATGCTTCCAAAATACAAGTGTAAAGCTCTACTTGGATACATCAGGTTTGGCTACCTGTAATTCACTCTGAAAGCAAGCCTATATTTCTTCAATATTTGCTTATCAGCAACTCAAAATGTGAGACAGAATCCAATGGACACTTAATATCAATCATGAAATTCTTGTTCTTTCCAGATATCAGTTATCATAAGATCGACGCGTTGATTTAGAATTCAGGACAGAGAACAAGAATGATCAACAGATAATAAATTAGGATTTTTTTAGATTAATTCGTTATTATCTTATATACCTTCATTGTGTCTCTCTAATGTCAGTATCTTGATGAATTCTTACCTGCCTGTAAGCACTGAGACATAGTTTCAATCCTCTTTCTCAACAACGTCTACAAAGTCTAGAATGCCCCTTTTCTATTTTTAGGCTTAATGCATCTGATGTACGGTGTAATTAGTATCGCAGCCGATCGTACAAAGTTACCATGCAAAAATATCGCCAAGTTACTTTTAAAAATACTTTATTTATTTGAGGCAGATAATTTTATAGCCGCTGCAATCCATGTCGCTTTATTATCATTGCACTTTGCATATATATGAGTCAGATTACAACTGCATAGTG